>CM057455.1:714082500-714242500 GCA_016271365.2 Neoceratodus forsteri
GATCTTGTGGACACGATCACTGTGGGTGGTCACAAACCATCACAGGGGTGTGGCCCACAGCTGTATGCCATGCACAATGGGTGGGCTGCAGGGGGATGGACATTCACATGTATTGACTCTGCTCCCTTGTCCTAGATGGACATCGATTGATGGCCATTGAGAGTGGCATGCAGGAGCTGCTACAGCTGGCAAGGGTGTCCCTGGAGATCCTCCAGTGAATGGAGCGGCATGGGGTCAGGAGGTGGAGGACACGTAGGCACCACAGAAGTGGAGAGTGGGGTATACAATAGGCCCTCCATGCCCCTGGAAACACCTTACCCCCTCCGGACCCAACCTCACACCCCTTCTTCCCTTCTCCCATTTGTTCACCCCTGCCCCTTAGCAATCCCCACCTGGTATGTGGCCCGTTCCCCCCCATTGTAAATATTTGTAAACAGTTTTGTTCATTACCTCTTTTCAATACATTTGTTTTGTTATGACAGATGTGGTGGTCTATGATTTGCAGCAGGCTACAGGTGCTCAGCTGCAGTGATGTGCCTGGCATCAGGGGTGGTGGAGGCATGGGCATGTGTGTGTGTCTGGCAGGAAACCACCTATGGTGTGAGCAGGGGAATCAGTCACTGTCTGTGGTTTGTGTGTTGTTCTCTGTGCACTGGATGCCTGTGTACAGTGGTCCACAGTGCACACACTGTGTCCATGGTGCCCCTATCAGACCATCCATGGCCTGCACAGCTGACACCCTTGCATGTCTGTGCTATGCATGGTCTGCTGGCATGTCAGTGGTGGCTGTCCATGCTGGACAACCACTGTACCTGGCACAATGCCAGGTTGCCTCCTGTAAACGGTATGGTACATGTCTGCCTCGGGTGGCACTGTGGTATCTGCTGTTGTTGTCCCCCCTCCATGCTGTCACTTGTGTCTGTTGCAGGGGATGTGCTCCACTGTCTGTCACTTGTGCTCCGGCCACATGCTGGTGGTGTACGGCTTCATGGTGCATGCACAGGGTGGCTGGTACACCTGTGCCATGGAGGGGTGCTAGCCATGGGTACACAGCTGCTGTGGCCACATGCCAGTGGGTTTGTTGACCCGCTACTGTGTCCCTGTGTTGGTGTGTCCTTGGGTATGGTTGGGTGTTTGTCCATGCACTGTGTTGCATCCTGTGTGGTGCATGCTTCCATGCACCACTGTGGGCATCTGTGCTGGCTGTTGTGGCCAGTGCTGGGACAGGGTGTGTCATTGTTAGGGTGTGCAGGGTGCTGTACCACTTGTGGTGGGGTCCAGAGCAGGCCCTGTCGCACGTGGGGTACCTCATGTGCCGACGCATGGTCGGTCTCTCAGCTGTACCTCGGGGTGGGGCCATGCAGGGCGGCTGTGTCTGCAGTTGTTGCATCGGTGTCTGCTGCACCTGCTGCACCTGCTGCAGGGTACTCGCAGTGGGGCTGCCTTGCATGGCTCCATGGTGCACAGGGTTGCATTGTCACAGTGGGGGTGGTGGCATGCATGGGGTGTCCTGCACTGCTGGGCACTGCTCCTGAGCAGGGTGTCTGGGGATCACTGTGCAGGGTGTGCTCTACATTGGTGGGATGGTGTAGCACAGGGTGGCCGGACCTCCTTGTGTGCCAGTCACAGCTTGCCAGGGGGTGTACTGGGGCACCATGCCCTGGTTGTGGGATTGTTGCTGGTGTCTGTGGGCCATTGGTTCTTCCAGCTCTCCTCAGGTTGTGCGGTTCATGGGGTGTGGGGGGTGATGTCTGTTCTGCTGTGTGCTCCTCTGCCCATATCTTCCATGGGTTGTGGACCCCTGCATCCTGTCCCTGCACATCCCTGGTTGTGCTGATGCTCTGATACCCTGCGACACTGCACATCCCTAGTTGCACCATGGTGCAGTTGGTGTGATATTCAGTTGTGTGGCGCAAGCGCATCTTGACCTGCGCAATGTTTGAATATCATGTGTGTTGTGCATAGGCACACTGAACTTGCGACTGCTCCTGCTATTGTGCTACTTTGTGGCGCAGTTTGAATATCTGGGCCATTGTCTACAAGAGAAAATGAAAAAAGCAGAGGTTGCCTCTGGCAGCATCAGGGTGAGGCAAACCACCAGGATATTTTTGGTGTCCCTGAAGGCAAGGTCTGCTTTTAATATATCTTCAGTATTGACTGATTGCACAGTAAAGCACTTCTTTCATTTAATTCAGATGCGTTAGTGTCCTGTGACTGCTCTGCTTTTTGTTTTCTGTGTTCTCTGGATGCTGCACATTCCTCTTATGTAGTACAGCAGTAGTATAATTTATGGATCAGCATTTCACCATTATATCAGTATCATATAAATGTATATAGAACTATACGATCTTTACATGTCATAAAAACCTTTTTTAAGTACAGTTACCGCTCTTAAATATTTTGCAGTTCTCATCATACAACCATTATCAAGCCCAAATAAACACATTTTCAGTTGCTTGTTTGGTGGGTCAAGTGATTTAACCATGTAATTTCCAAGCGATTTTTCCCTCCGTTTTTGATACCTTGTACAAAAAAATAACACAAATATTGTCTTCTTGGGCTCCCAATCTGCAACCACAGATCATTTTCTGATAATGTTTTGCTTCACCCTCAGATCTACACTTGTGTATATTTGATTGAAAGTTTGAAAGCAAAACTTTGTAAAAACTACTCTTAATTGTGAATCCAGAAAAAAAAATCTAAGTATTTTTCCAGCTCATGTGTGTTCCCACTTATATGCAGATGTTAAGATCCCCAGTGACCTAACTCCATGTGCTCTATGCAGCCAAGGAATTGTGGTTTTATAGTGTTGTTAATTTGGTTACATTCACCTTAGTACTATGCCCAACCTATCTAACAATATTCAACATTTGTCAATGCTTGGGCCGTCTGAAGCATGTCAGACGCTGCTTGCCCAGTATGCACTGTAAACATATCATTAAACAAGCAATTCTTTCTGTTCTAGAGCATGGCAATATTATTTATTGCCATAGTTTTGAATTGCATCTTCTTCTCCAAAACATTGTTTATTTTCAGTTGTTGCATTTTATTTTGAAATCAAAATAGGATGAGCATCAATGCTCTTTATTACATAAGTTAAACTGGCATCCTCCCTACTCGAGGTACAACTTAAATTGGCTGTCTCTTATTTATAAAACAGCCTATAATTTATCCTCTCCATATTTATCTGATAGGTTAAGTGTTCCTGTTCACAAATACAGTCTTAGGGATGTGCCTCATTATAGTTTTTTTCTTCCCAAATTTTCTACATTTTGGAAATGAGTGCTTTTCAAATGGTGCCCCTTACTCCTGGAATAGTTTATCCCCTTAGCAACTCTTAGAAACTGCTCTGCTGGTGGCTTCTTTAAATACAGTTTCAAGAAAAAGTTGTCACAGGAACAATCTCTTTGCAATTGATTTGACAGCTGATTTTTGTATTGTCTGTCTCAATGTTTCTATCATACGTACTTTATGCTGTTCGCATGATGTTTGTAATTATGATTTGGGAAGTTCTGCAACCAAGACTTGCTTCTCATGGAAATTATCCTGTATATTTGAAACTTTTTAATGAAATAAAGAAAACTGAAGTCCTGCTACCTTGGTAACACAGAAATTACTCTACATTTATTCCAAGGCCCATTGTTATAAGACACCTAGCTTCAGTCTTCTTATTCAGATGATAATGAATTGAAGCTCACCTACGTACACAAAAAAAGAACTGAAATTGACGATGAAGACAGAACAGTTGAAGATGACTGAAACATTTGTTAGGCCTATTGAAACTGTACATTTGGGGAAGAGAGATTCAAGTCATGGTGATTGGGTGAGGGCCCCCAAACCTGCGCATCAAATAGCAACAAACCATGCAGACACTAGGACTGAAACAGCCTGTGATCAGAAACACAGTGGCTGCTAACCCTGTACTTAATCTCTTCTTAATGTCTCTATCTGTACTAGTTCTATGAAGTTTAAATCTCCCTGTAAACCTGCAATGGTGAATGCCTTCTATTTCTGGACTGTAAAGCAATTTGGGACAGTGGTTATGCGAAATGTCATTGGGTTTACAATTTCATACTACAGACAGTAGTCTATAGGTTACATTACTTATCTAAAATTAAATGCAGACAGTTTCTTCACATGTTCCTTCAATGTCATGTCTGTATTTAGTTAGTTAGTTAACACAACTATGATATAGAAATAGATGAATCTTGACTCTTTCAGTATTGTGGCTGTGATTAATCTATTCAGTAGGCAGCTGGCCAAGGAGAGGAGTGGAGAGGTTTTGCTGGCTACTGCGTGGGGTCTTCTGTAGCACCAGGGATGGGCTCCTGGCACCAGCCTAAAAAGTTTGGGTTTGGGAAGTGTCCCAGGCACAAAGCATAGAGCCCAAGTAAATCCTCTCCTATTTGACAGGAGTCATGGACCAGCGAGGGGGAAATAAAACTATTCCTTACCATAGTAATGTTGTTTGTTCCCGGGGCCATCAATGTGATTTACAACAAGTATCATCCTTCATCCAGAAAGTGATGCCCTACAGATAGAACTTTATGCTGGTTTTGGAATTTGGAACACAAGTTCAAACACTGCACTGTGGTCATACTCCCCCTTGAGCTCCAATGACAGATTTTTTCTATAGATAGGGGAGCTGTAGCCACTAAAACTAGCTAAATGGCTTCCAAAAGTTTCTAATAATTTTATTTAAAATTTGTGAAAAACATAAATTAAATTTTAGGGCAGATGATTGTAAAAAGGAAAGTTTAACTGACCACATTTTAACAATTGCTAAGAACTGCAATAAAGAATGCTCAGGCAACAATAAGAAAAAAAGTGGATTTGTGTGTGAACCCACTATATTTTCAGAAGAGATGCAGCGAAGTTTAAATCTGACCGCGAAGTCGGGGCGAAGTAGTACACGTCCCCTTACTCTGCAGCTACGTGAAGTGCCCATAGAAAACCTCTACTTCACCATTTCGCCTTGTAATAATTAAGCAGCAAGCCACAAGGGGGTGTGGGTTATTGGGGAATTTATCACGGCTGGAGTGGTTTGCCCACGAGGCACAGCTGAGTGGGTAAATCCTTGTCAGCTGTGGTAAATCCCCCAATAACCCTCATCCCAGAGTGGCTTATTGCGATTATACCAAGGACTCGTATTTTGCTTTTATTAAAAAAAAAAGGGAGGGGACAGCATTTTTGCAGTTTGAATCTTTTTTTTTGTAACTTTATTGTTATGACACAAAATGTAGTCTCTTCCTCCTCACGCTGCCAGCACTGAAGAGTTCCCCACCCCCCCACTCCGAACAGCAAAGAGTGACAGAGCACGACAGTGAGCGACCGGTAAAGCAGTCTTTCCAGACATGGAGACAGGTAGATTGACTGCTCTGTGTGTCAGACGAGAGAGAGAGACAGCGCAACAGAGACCCAGTATTAAAACAGAGTTTTTTTGGTTTTTTTGCTTTTCTGATGTATGGAGGTTCTGTTTTATGGTTTCCGCTTAGTGGGGAAACAAGATGGAGGTCAGAGTTCCATCATTTCGGGGTCGGATTTTTTTTATTTAAATATACGGCTGGCTGGCACCTCTTGTGGTGATTATCAGAGGATTTACAACAGAGGTAAGGTGCCAGCATGCCGTTCTGATTGGTTGCTGTCCGAAGTCCATGGTATAATGATAGATAATGACTTTGCATTGCTCATTTCACCTTACTTCGCTTTAAAGGCATAGTGAGAACAGCCCACAGATCACATAGCTCACACAGTCTCAGAGTCTGCAGGTCACAAGCTTAAGGGTCACTAAAATCGTCATTATATTCCTCATCCGCATCCACAGTCTCAGCTTGGATGCTGTCCTATGGAGAAAAAGTACCAACCACAGCAACATTATGATTATACAATATTTTTTCTCCAACATTTGAAGGGCTAGATGGCACAGGCATGACCTCATCAACAGCACTGGAAACATAACATTGTGACGACTCTTCATCACCATCAGAATCATGTTCAACCAATGTGGGGATGGGGTCGCCAGGGAGTATGACATCTACCACACTCTGACTCATGGTCACAGCTTTAGACTCCACAATATTTGGGAAACCGGTTAACTTGTTGCTATGGGTTGAACTTGGGGCAATACTCATGCCATCAGCAATTTCACTACCACCAGCTGGGACAACAGCATCTTTAGCCATGATTGAAGCTACTGATTGCACTGTGAAAAACATAGTCAGAGAAATCCCTTTACTGGCATCAATTAGGCACTTCTGCTGTGTACTACTACCATGCTCATGGCCACTCTTGCCTCTGGCAGCAGTGCCATGGACAGAAGCATCTTTGCATGCTTGTTTCTTTGCAGACATTTTTTGGGATTACACAGAAAATTCACTGCAAATTGAGATTTCTGAAATTTGGGGTGGATGGGAAGCCAAAAAACAACAACTGTGGCTTACAAATACTTACTGGGCACTAAACAGTTGCAAATGCACAGACACAGATTGCACACTATAAAGAGATGCAGCCACACAGGCATAAAAACACGTTAACCAGTGGTCACAAAAATCAAAAACTGGAAAAATAAATTATACCTTTTGCCAGTTGGGAAGGGGGGGGGGAGCGCTGCAGTAGCAGTTCACTATCTAGATAGAAGGAAGCAACACAAAATACCACAGACAGATAACTGGTTAAGAGAGTGGCGATTACTGTATGGCACAATAAATTGTGTCTGACTTGATGGCACGGTGACGCAGACACACTCTCACACACTACAGGTAGTGTGCAGAAAATTTAACAGTGCATTACACTATATAACCAAATCTTTTAAACAGAATGAAAATATGCACTGCACCACAACAAACAGAAAATAATTATCACAAATTACTTCAAGTACTTTATTACTGTGTGTACATAAATAAACAAATACTGACATACACTAGTACAAAACAGAAAGGCTGCCATTCTCATGTGACTCTCACTCCACCACAGATATGCCCCTTTTCCGAAGCACAATTCAACAGTGTCTGTCAGTACACAGGCTAAATGTTCTAAATTAACATTCAAAATGTACAAGAAAACAATCAACACTCGATGATCTAAGCACAGGAGGGTTTCCTACAGTCGATGTACTAAATTTGGACGAAAATAATTGGATCAAAAGTGATTTTTTAAAGCTTTTTCGATGGTCTGATTCACTGAGCTCTGACAGCAAACTGTCTCCAGCTTTCCACTACACAGAACTGAGGCTGTGCAAGACAATACAGAGCTCATGTGACCTGTCGTCCCATAAATCAATGCAAAATTCGTCTCACACAGCAATACACAGGCGAAGCAAAGTGAAGTGCATTCAAATCAATGGTACTTGATGTTAAAATTAAGGGCAAAGCAGTAAAACAAGGTGAAATAGCATGAAGTCCATTATAACACTGCACTTTGCATTCCTAATTTGAAGGCGGAGTAATCTGCTTCGCGTTGCAGAGCATTACAAAGGTTAAGGAACAATACGTGAAGTGCTCCACGTAGTGAAGTGGGAGCACTTTGCTCTCCTCTAATTTTCAGGTTGTGGAAGGGGTGGCAGGGTCAAGGATTGTAAATCACATTAATGGGTCCCTGAGAAGAAACAACATTACTACAGTGAGTATTGTTTTTTCTTCAAGCCCCAGGAATCCATCAACAACACTTTACAACAAACACACGCTCTAACAGTACTTTGGGAGGATGGGTCTAGAATCCACTTACTGTAGGAAAAAGGTTCTGCAAGACAGCTGTTACAAAACTGCCATTCCTTCTGGACTGTATGTCCAGGCAACAGTGTTTTGCAAGAAGTGAACTGTCTTCCAGGTAGCTGTTTTACAAATATCTAGAAGGGGGATGCCCCTTGTAGTTGCCACACAGCAGAGGTGCCCATTGTGGAATGTGCCAATAGGCCTCTGAGGGTGGTATTTTTCTAGCTTTTTCATAACAGTACTGTATGCACAAGACAATCTAATGAGAAATAGTTCCTCTAGTTGCTATTTTACCTTTGTCTGCCTCACCATAGGTAATAAAAGGGCTGTTTACTCTGGGACCTGACATCATTCATCTGGTCCAGATAGTGGGTAGTTTATCTCCTCTTTGCCCATTCTGCTCCATCCAGTCCTGCCCCTCCCCAGCCCAAGCACCTGGCTTCCCTGGGGCTCACTGTCTTACTCCAGTTGACCTCTGCCACAGGACCTTCAGAGGTGCCCATCAAATGGTGTTGGCCTGCAAAGAGTCAAGCCATCATCCAGCAGTGGATGGGTTTTTTTCTATTAATTTTCACCCTTAGGATCCAACTGCATGCAATATAAGACATTGAAATTGCCAGCAAAGAAGGACCTTTTGGCCTACCTAGTCTGCCCTATTTTCCCTACCTACTGTGCCACCACAGACCCTACTCGATCTCTGATCTTTCATCCCTTGCCTTATTTCTAATGTCCCCTTGTGCCTATCTCATGCATGCTTAAGTCCTGCTACCATTTTAGCACCCTCCACCTCTGCTGGGAGGGTGTTCCAGTCATCCACCACCCTTTCCATGAAAGAGGCAGTATAGCACAGTGGTCTAAGGCTCTGAGCTGCAATTCTGGTGACATCCAGCAGACCAGACCTGGGTTTGAATCCCACAGCTTTCACTTGCATACTGTGTGACCCTGAGCAAATCACTTAACTTCCTTGTGCTCCCAGGTCACACCTGGAAACAAGCTCCGGCTTAGTGTGCCTTTTCTGGTTAAACAATTTCCCCTTTCCCTTCATATCTCCTCTGAGTCTCCCCTCTCCAGCTTCATAGTGTGACCCCTTGTCCTCGAGCATCTTTTTCTATGTAAAATGTTGTCTTTATGTACAATACTTGTGAGATATTTGAATGTTTCTATCACGTCCCCTCTTTCCCTCCTTTCTTCTAGAGAGTACATATGTAATTCCTTGAGTATTTCCTCATAGGGCTTTTGATGCAGGCCGTGCACCATTTTGGTGGCCCTCTTCTGTACGACCTCCTCCCTATCTATGTCCTTCTGGAGATGGGGCCTCCAGAACTGCACACAGTATTCAAGGTGGGGTATCACCATCGATCTATACAGTGGTAACACTACCTCCTTCTTTCTGCTGGTGAAACCCCTCCCTATGCACATGCAGTGATGTTTTGTTTGTTTTGTTCATACGCCACCTCTGTGGAGATGCTCACTAGTGTCTGCTGGTAGGAGCCCTTTCACCCCACTGCATTGCCTCTTGGATTCCCCTAGTTGGCACCCGCTGAGCAAAACATGCATACCCCCTTCCCCAAGAGAGGAGAGGAGAGGAGTCCTAGGAGTACTCAGTCTCCCTTCTCCGGTCATCCCCCAAGCAACCTGCATCTTTTTTCAAACCCCAGTCGTGGATGTGGCAGGAGGTGAGATGCCCTGCTCCTCAGCCTTTCACACCACTGGGCCAGCTTGCTTAGTGTGCTTTGTACATTCAGACAGTACAGTTTTTGTTCATCTGTACTGGAGTGTTCTGGGTAAAACACAGGAAGACCAGGGAAAATATTTTTCTTTTTAATCAGCTTTATTGATTTTAAGAAACAAACATACCTTTAATATACAGGAGATTATACAGGTGGGATAAACAAACACACACCTTCCCCACCCCCACCAGATCCCTCACTCCCCCTCCCGATTTGTGGGAAATTCTGACACCACCCTAAGTAGGAACTTTTATTGCCCTTAGGACTACCTTATCCACATGGAAGATTATGTAGTTTGGATCTGTACAGAGGGCTTGCAGCTTGCTTGCCCTCCTGGTAGATGTCATGGATATCAGGAAAATTGTTTTCCATAAGACATTTTAAATCATCAGTATCCATAGCTGAAAAGGAGCCCCCATCAGCTAAGCAAGACAAATATTCAAGTCCCATGGAGGGACAGGAGAGTGGGGTCTTTAAGGAACTTTCTAAAAACAGGTTGTGAGGCCAAGGACTTGTCTTTGCCTGCCGATGTGTAGGCTAACACCGCTATCAGATGTATCTTCAAGGTTGATGGTCTCGGTGCTAAGGACTCTTAAGTGTATGAGGTAGTCCAGAACTGTTGTCAGTTCTGCCTGCATAGGGATTGTCTTTCTATGGCCAAACCAATATGAGAATCTTGTTCACTTAGAGGCGTATGCTTTACTTCCTGCTGGTTTTCTTTAAATCTTCAGCACTTTCAGCACCTCCTCTGATAAACTTAGGTCAGAGAACTGTAACTCATTAAAGGGACACAGTCAACCTTTTTTGAATCATATTACTTCTAGCTGAAAATCCCACTTTATGATTGATTGCCTTCTCCAAAATTCATTGATGCTGCTGGTTGCTTTATCTGCTTCTTTTCTCAGTAGGACTGAAACGCATGCTAATGGTGTAATTACATCCAACTTGTTTTGTTCAGATCCTTGATTTACTCTTATTGCATGCTTCCTGAACATTAAAGGAGAACTGCACTGGAGGTATAAGTCATTTTTCCCAGTAGAGGCTGTTTTAAAACGTTATGGATTGCAGCTAGTGCAGAATGCAGTGGTCAGGTTGTTGACTGCCTTACCAAGATCTTGCCATGTCACTCCTGTGCTCCAAGACCTGCACTGGCTGCCTGTTCATTGTCGGATCACCTTCAAGGTTGGGTTATTGACCTATATGGCCCTACATGGTCAGGAACCACGCTACTTGCAAGATCTTCTTTGCCCCTTCCGCTCACTCCGCTCCTCCATCAAGGGATTGCTGGAGATTCCCAGGGTTCGATTAAAGACTTCTGGAGCCCGTTCTTTCACTTTTGTGACCCCTACCCTGTGGAATTCTCTACCTTGTTGGATTAGAGACTGCCTGACCATCAAGTGCTTTAAAGCTGCTCTGAAAACTCATTTGTTTTGCCTTGCATTTCCTGACACAAATGATGATTAATATATTGCCATCCATTATTTCTGACTGTATTTTACCTTTGACTAGTATTTTTATAATGTTTATATGGACTTTTATGTTGATGTACAGCACAGTGATGATTTTGGAACTGCACTCATAAATAAAGTTTTATTTGATTTGATATGGATTTGTGTCGGGTCTTAGAAGTTTTTAGAAGTACTTGGGTGTTTTTTAGAATGTTAAGAGTTTTTTTTAATTTCTTTAACTTATGATCTTATTGGATGTTGTTCGCCAGTCTTATTTTCTCTTAAATGATAATGCTATTGGAGATTGCTGTAATAAGGTGTAGTTGCTGAAATACAATATTCTTTTTCCTGTTGTATGATCTACTGTATAGTATGTTGTTTCTTCATTGTATTGCTGAAGAAAACTCAATAAAAAGATTAAAAAAAAATACTGGTTTAAATTCTGATAGTGCTGTAGCTATCCAGGCTTTTCAGTTATCATATTGGGTGTTTCTGATTTACATGCTACTGGTAAGAACCATTTTAGAAGTGTATGATATAGTATTTATGCAATAGGTCTGGGCACAAAAAGTGTTAAATAAATGTGTTTATTTTCATGGGTGTTAAATAAATCGTGGAACCGTCATTTATTTAACACCCTGACATCAATCAAACGTGATTTATTTAACACCTTAATGTCAATCATCTTTTCCCCAACCGGCACTACATGCAATAACTTTCAGTTTCTCTCAAAACCCACCACTTGTTCCCTCAGCATCTCCGTCTGTAGCCATTAACTATGTACTGGCAGCATAAAGAAGCCACAAGTTCCACGACTCCAGGAAACCAGAAAACAATTTTTTTCTCTGTTAAAACAGGAATCATGTCTTTCCCCATTCCTCCACACTGCTGCCGATCCCAAAGCTAACCACTGTAGCACTGCTTTACTCCCCCCTCCCAGTGTGCGCCCACCAGAAAGAACAATTGCTGCCACCAGAAACCACAGCCATCCAGCAATGAATTTTAGTCAGAAATAAGTAGGCTCTTTCCAGCTTCTGTTACCTTCTCTCTCTAAAATCACCTTTTTCGAGCCACTCCATGTTATAGCAGCATCTCCGCAGCTCTCATTCCCACCACAGCCACTAACACCGCACACACACCTCACTTCGCAGTTCTGGTCCATTCTCTAAATATTCTGCCCATCACTATGACTTTATACAAGAAACAGTACCTTTTTTATTATTTAAAATGGATTTTCATCTGACATGTTCCAACAACATGAAGTCTTGCTGTATTCTGACTATATGCAGTTAGCCCCAGCACTTGAACTGCCCTGGAGAGTAAAGGGTTAACTCTATGCAAAGGCATAGAACGTTGAACTTGAGCTCGGTTTTCAAACCTCTGTCTGTGGTACTCTGAAGTATAACCGTCAGATTTCTTACTCCACCTAACTATGAAGTCATTCCAGAGATTTCTCCTGCACTTCGGTTTGGTAAAAGTTCAAATCGGTCGGTTCTGTCAACCCGTTTGGTGGAAAAAATCGGTATTCTTGCCTCTGTCTCAGTACCAGTAATTGGTAATATAGGTAGTGGTAGTTTTCAGAAAGAAATTGTTTTTATTTTCAGTTCTTTGCCGGTCAGTCTGGTTTGGAACCGAAACCTATTCTGTTTTTTCTGTATACTTTGTATTTGTGTGGTTTTTCCGGTGCTTATCGGTTCTTAAAAAAATTCAACTTTTAGGATTTTTTTAACTGACTCGTGACACAGTTAGAACCGATAAGTTACAGTCGCCTGGCTTAACCGCTGTTTTTGGGTGACTTTATTTTGTAAGACATGTCTGAGAAACCCAAAAAAAGAAAACCAGACCCACTGGGTTTCAGCACTGTACCGAGTGTAAGGAGGTCTTTGCTAAGGCCGACCCTCACCTCGTATGTGTGTATTGTCTGGGGTTTTACCACCTCAAGGAAGACTGCCAAATATGTAAGAACTTTGCCAAAGCCACTCTGGTAAAACATTTGAGTAGGATAAGGGAGAGGGAGGCCGAGAAGTCTGCTGACCCGGATGGCCAGCCCGGTTCGGTTACAGACGAACCTGAGGAGGTGCCCACTGACCTGAGCGATACCTCTTTGGGCAAACGGAGAGCTGATTCTGTGGAATCGGTTTCGAGTAAAAGAAAAAGAAAATCAGCCGGTTTGGATTCAGCTTCCCATGGTGCGACACTGATGAAATAGCGAAAGTGATTTCAATTGTACAGTCACTTTGCCCGGTTCCAACTGAACCAGCCTTGGTTCAGAGCTGATCAGTTCAGTCAGAGGTACTTGCTTCAGAATTGGAACCTGAGGCATACTATGAGGGCGATTAGGAGAAGGATGAAGATTACGAAGAGGAACAATGTGAAGGCCTAGATGAGCCAGTAGAGCCTGACATCTCCCCAGACAGGCCATCTCAGGCTTCTCCTCCCAGGCTTTCTGAGTCCCCTTCCCATTTCTTGTTTTACAAGAAAGTGGCTGAGACTCTTCAGCTTCCTATGGTAGAGGCTGAACAAGATCAGGAAGAACTTGACTATCTGGAAATGATGGATGTCCCAGAGTCTAAGAGGGTGTGTATCCCTTTACACAAATGCTTGGGGAAACAGACACAGAAAATTCTACAATTTCCTACATCCATTCATCCTGTGGAAAAAAGAATTGACAGTGGGTATTCTCTGTCAGGTCCTGGGATGGAATTCCTTTCATCTCATAGCAGCCATGTTGGGGGCAGCCTGTGACAAGGCTAATGTTCCTTTGGCATCTCACCCCCCAGATAAGGATTCCAGGAAAGTTGATGCCATGGCAAAAAAGCAGTACTTGGCATCATCTTTGGGACTCAGGCAACCTAATTACATGGCATACACTGCCAGGTACCAGAAAACTATGTGGGATACGGTTCTGGAACTGGCTAAGGGTGCCTTCCCCAGCTGGCCAAGGAGCTGGAGCATGTGGCTGCAAATGGTATAGCAGCATCTAAGGTGCAATTCCACGCTGCTGTTGATTCCAATGATGTTCATTCCAGGGTCATGGCTACATCTATGTCCATGAGGAGATTTGCTTGGCTTAGGTGTACCAGCCTCTCTCAGGATACCCAGGCTAAGGCCATGGACATTCCTGTAATGGGTAATTCTCTGTTTGGGGAACAAACAGAAAATTACATGAAGAAAATGGACGAGTACAGGACCACCTATAGGAGTGCTGCAGCCAAAGAGAAGCAGACCGCTCCTCAAAGGCAGCAGTTTAGGGGCAGGGTAAGGCCTTTTTACAGGCCTTTTTACCAAGCTCAGGCCTCCTCCTCTTTTTTCCAGCAGAGGGGGTTCTTTAGAGGAAGAGGTAGACGTGGGGTGACCAGGACCCCATCAGCTACTCAGTCCAAGCCCCCTGCCAAGCAGACACCCTGAGATGTCAGTCAGGGTCACCTCCCTAATCCCAGTAGGGGACAGGCTGGCTCATGACTCCCAGGCCTGGGAGTCTATTACTTCAGACAAATGGGTCCTGGAAGTAATGAACCAGGGACTTGCTCTCAGTTTTAAAAGATTCACAAAAATGAGATCAAAGTCTTTCAGTCCTCCCTCTCCCTTGGAGACAAAGGCCCTAGAGGCAAAAGTCTCCTCTCTTCTGCTTCTGCAAGCAGTAGAGAAGGTACCTCTTTGTCACAGGGGAAAAGGACTGTATTCAAGATACTTCCTTACCCCCAAATAGACAGGAGAGTGGTGACCCATATTGGATTTAAGGTACCTGAACAAGCATTTGACAAAACCAAAGTTCAAGATGGTGACTCTAGGAGTAATTCTTCCCTCTCTGAGACCAGGAGACTGGCTAGCTTCCCTGGATCTCAAAGATGCCTACTTCCACATTCCTATCAGACAATCCCACAGAATGTACCTCAAGTTCAAGTTGCGCTCAGGCCATTACAAATTCAGGGCCATGCCCTTCGGCCTTACATCTGCTCCAAGGGTGTTCACCAAGTGTCTCGCAGTGGTGGTGGCATTCCTCAGGAGGCAGGGCATCCTTCTGTTCTCATATCTGGATGACTGGCTTCTAGTGGGCCAATCCTCAGACCAAGTCAAGTCAGCTTTAGAGGTCACCCAAAGACTTCTAGAATCCTTGGGCTTCATTCTGAACTTAGAGAAGTCTGTTCTAGAGCCAGCCCAACTTCTCACCTTCATAGGAGTGGAAATAGATACAGTTCAAGCAAAAGCATTTCTTCCCCTCTCAAAGGTTCAGGCTCAGGTCACTCTGGCCTCCTCTTTTCATCCTCTGGTGTCTCATCTAGCCAGACACTTTCTACAGCTGCTGGGACACATGGCAGCTTCCACAGCAGTGGTTCAGGGAGCAAGATTTCAAAGAGATATATTCAGTTTCATCTCAGATCTTTCTGGTCTCAGAAAAAGGACCCTCTCTCCAAACTGGTTCCAGTCTCCAAAACCTTGGTCCAGGCCCTTCAGTGGTGGTTGGACTAGGACAATCTTCGATAAAGGGTCTCCTTTATCAGTCAGGTCTGTTCTGTGGTTCTTACCACAGACGCCTCTCTCCTAGGGTGGGGGGCCCACCTAGATCATCTCACAGCTCAGGGAATTTGGTCACACCAGGAGTCCCTTCTTCACATAAATCTTCTCGAATTAAGAGCTGTCTTTCTGGCACTTCAGACATTCTTAACAGTTGTCCAAGGGAAAGTGGTGCAGATCAGAACAGACAATACCACAACCATGTG
Source organism: Neoceratodus forsteri (assembly GCA_016271365.2). Taxonomy (NCBI): domain Eukaryota; kingdom Metazoa; phylum Chordata; order Ceratodontiformes; family Ceratodontidae; genus Neoceratodus; species Neoceratodus forsteri. The sequence continues at coordinate 714,098,109 of CM057455.1, forward strand.
GTACATCAACAAACAAGGAGGCACTTGGTCCTCAACCTTGTGCACAGAGGCCATGAAAATTTGGTCTCTACCTGGTATTACTTGGTACGAAAGAACAGAAGAAGGCCAGAGCCCATCGAGACTGTTCCCCACACTATGTGGGACATTATTTATTTATTATCCCTCAACCAGACATCTAATTTGCTTTTAAAAACAGTTTTTAAACCCTCTAGCTTATTACCTTCAGGTTTCCCTGATGGCTGTGCACCTCCCAGGGAAGGACAACATTCTAGCAGATGCTTTCAGCACGATTTCTCAGAGTCACCATGAATGGACCATGAGCCCTGTCATTCTTCAAGTCATTTTCAGGAGATGGGGCACCCCAGAGATAGATCTCTTTGTAGCCCCAGACAATCATCAACCCCCTTTGTATTGCTGCAGACCACCCCTTCTGGGTTCTGTTCCCCAGGATGCTCTCCTACTAAATTGGACAAGCAGGTTTCTGTATGCATTTCCTCCTTTTTATCTGATATTCAGGGTCCTGATAAAAACCAGGTCCCAGCCTTGCAAGGTGATTCTGGTGGCTTCAGACTGGGCCAGACAGCCTTGGTATCCTCTACTGTTGTCACTGTCAGTAACACTGCCCTTGTGTCTTCCCAGGCAGTACAGTCTCCTCACCTCCTCTCAGGGGAGGATTCTGTACCCCAATCTTCAGACTCTCAGGCTCAAAGCCTGGCTCTTGAAGAGCTAGAATAAGCAAGTTTGCATCTCTCTCTCAGTCAGTCTTGGATATTTTAAAAGCTAGCAGGAAACCTGCTACTAGGAAAACTTACAACTCCAAATGGAAAAGGTTTGGTTTTTGGTGTTCCAGTAGGCATATTAAGCCAGAGCTGGCTGACATTGCCATTGTTTTGGACTATTTGATACATTTTAACAGTTTAGGCCTCCAGCCTGCTACTCTTAAAGTACACTTGGCAGCTGTGTCTGCTTTTCTTTTGGCAGGTAAGGCCTCTTCCCTAGCTTCTCATCCAGTTTTCAAGAAATTCTTCAAAGGCTTGGTCCATGTCAATCCTCCCTTTCTGGAGCCTACTCCTTCTTGGGATCTGAACATCTGTATTGCACAGCTTATGCAGCTCCCATTTGAACCTTTATCTTCAACTGAGATTAAATACTTGACTTGGAAAACTGTATTTCTGGTAGCCATTACCTCAGCTAGGAGGATCAGTGAACTACAGGCCTTATCAGTGGAACCTGATTTCATTTCCTTTCATAGGAATAAGGTGGTCCTTCGCACCAATAGAAAGTTCCTTCCCAAGGTGGTGTCAGACTTTCATCTGAACCAGTCTATGTCTCTGCCTGTCTTTTTCACTGATCATTCTTCCTCTGGAGAGAGGAGGTTGCACAGTCTGGATGTGAAAAGGGCTTTCAGTTACTATATTGATCTTACTAAGGCCCATAGGAAGGATTGTTCTCAATTGTTTCTCACTTATGGTGAGGTGGGAAAGGGCAAGCCTGCTACCAAAAGGTCTATTGCCAGGTGGATTGTCTCTTGTATTTAATTCTGCTACTCCAAACTTGGGAAGGAGCCTACCTCAGGCCTAAGGGCTCATTCTACCAGGGGTACAGCTGCTTTGATTGCAGCAGCGAGAGATATACCTTTAGTGGATATATGTAAAGCAGCTACATAGAAATCTGTTCACACCTTCACCAAGCATTACTCTTTGGACTTTCTGTCATGAAGTGATGCTCGGTTTGGCACAGCTGTGCTGCAGAGATTATTCCCAAAATAGGTTCTGTAACTCCCTCCTCCAAGGGAGTACTGCTTGGTAGTCTGCATATAGTCAGAATACAGCAAGACTTCATGTTGTTTGAAGAAAAAAATACCATAGTAATGTTGTTTCTTCTAATGGAGTCTTGCTGTATTCTGACCTCCTTCCCTGCCTCCCCTCCTGGAACCTAGTAGTTTTGGGATGTGGTGGGGCAGGCACAGTGCTGCACCCAGAGGTGTACTGGTCATGCCCCCTTCTCTTAGGGGGTTTCTGTTTGTTTATTACTAAGCATTTTGGTAAACTGCTACCCATTGTGTTGTGTTCTTTTTGGGTGTTCTCAACTTGAGTCTTCTGACCCTAACGCTTTGTTTTGCCATTTGGCACAACATTTTGGAAACAATTTCTTCCTTTGAGTTAGTTAGTTTAGTGCTCGTAAGAATCTGACAGTTACACTTCAGAGTACCACAGACAGAGGTTTGAAAACCGAGCTCGAGCTCAACATTCTATGCCTTTACATAGAGTTAACCCTTTATTCTCCAGGGCAGTTCAAGTGCTGGGGCTAACTGCATATAGTCAGAATACAGCAAGACTCCATTAGAAGAAACAACATTACTCTGGTGAGTGATTTTTTCTTCTCCTACATTTCATTTCAGGTCTCCCACTGCCCACAGTGATGCCATCTGCCCTCGCTCTCTCTACCAGCTACCGCTCCTTCCCTGAAACCAATTGCAATTACACCGATACAATTTAAGCTCAGATAAATGCAGGATCAACCAGATATTTAAAATGTTATAAATGCTAACATAAAATAAAAAAAAAAGAAATTCTAGAATAAAGCAATACTAGGTTCTCACTAAGTGAGAACAGAAGCCTCTATGTTTTTAAAACTGACTAGCATGCCCACATTTAAGCACTAACTAATTAGAACTCATGATTTGAAACTTCTGACATTGCCTCCCTAACAACCATGCTAGCTTCCCTAGCAACAAGGTCTAGAAAAACAGCACAGTAACACAGAGGAGCATAAAAATCCCATTTTTTTAATTAAAAATACACAATAAAAATTAAACACAAAATAGGGACCCTGCAATAAAACTCTATCCCTATTGCATAAATTTGATATGCAGTGGAGGCCAAGTTAAATAACTGATTAATGTGCACTCGAGCAGTTTGACCTCAGATACCTCACTCGTGGCTTACGCCACTCGAGAGGTTACCTGTGGTCAAACTATTCTTGTACACATAAATCAGTTATTTAACTTGTCCCCACTGCATATCCCCTACTGTATATGTCCCTGTTCAACTCTTCTATTGTTGGCACAGTGCATGCATGTTCTGCTATAGAACTCTGTAGCCAAAAAGGCCATAAACTACATCATTTAATTCTAAAATGGTGCTCACCCCCACAGTGTAAAGCAGAAGCACCAACTGAAGTTATTAAGAGGCCTGTATTGAATGGAAAGAACAACAACAGAATTTTAACCAGTACTTAAAAAAAAACAGCTTCTATTGGGAAAATAACCTACAAGTTCAGTGCAGCTTTCCTTCAAGGTCAGCCCAAACAGTGCAGCCACTCATGATGCAATAGTCTTCTCTCCTCCCATTGCATCATGAGTGAATAGAATATGTTGGGGGTGTTTCCAAGTCCAGAAAAGATGCAGTGGGAGTTGATCAGGGACTAAACAAGCACGTTTTTGTGTGGTAACACCAGTATAGTGAGCAGTCTGTTTCCACTTTCAGAAAGAAAACCAAAAGAAGAATTAAACTGCCAGCTATATCAGCAATCTCTACAGAATGTGAGCAATCATATCATGTTTTTTGAATTAGACACACTTTGAGGCCTATGAGGTTGACAGAATCTCTTTAAGAACTATGTCCTCAAGTGTAATGTTCCAAGGTCTGGGAATGTTATTCTGCCCTGAGATAGAGTCAACTAGTTGTATCTCAGTGGCAGGTTGACTGGAGTCCTGATGGACTGGGTCAGGCACATTGAGTACCAAGTCTGTCAGACCCAGTCCAGGACTATCAGAATTATTATTGCAGGGTCTCTCCTGAGCTTTATGAGCACTCTGTAAAAATGGAATTGGTGGGAAGGCATACAGGAACCTTCCTGTCCAATCCAGAACTAGGGTATTCTCTGGGACTGTGCCCCTTGCTGGTGGTCTGCACCAAAACTGTGTGAGCTAATTGTTTACCAAGAGGCAAACATGTCTATCTGTGGAGTGCCCAATTTTCTGGTTCAGGGCCCACTCATGGTTTCCCTGGCTTATACTGCTTAGGGAGTCTGCCAGGATATTGTCCTTGCCTGGCAGATGTACCACATAAATCTTTGCAAATAAAGAAAAAGCTAGATCCCAGATCTTCATGATCTCTTGAGGATCTTGTTCATCCCTGCATGTGTAGAGGATTTTTCAATGGCAATTAAATTACACTAACTTTGCTTTTCTCTTATAGATATTTTCTGAAGAAGACCTATGGTCGAAACATCAATTTTTAATTCTATTTTCTATTTTCAGCGTGCATTTAATATAACCATTTTGTTTTGCTTTCAGACCACATGCTGATGCAGCACCTTGTTTTTTGTAATTAAATTTAATATATTTTCTTGTGGAAGGACAGCCCCCCCCCCAGAGTATCCAGTCCTGTACTGTGGAGTCCAGTACCTCAACAGGTTCTGTTTGGGATTTCTGAAGGTTTATCAGAAACCCTAGATTTTCCAGAGTGCTCTTCACCCTCTGGATAGATCACCTGGTCTCTTGTTCTTGTTTTTCCTGAGACTAGCCAATCGTACAGGTAGGGAAAAGTCACTATACCTTGCCTTCTCAGATGTGCTGCCACCATGGCTAAACACTCTGTGAAGACCCTTGGTGCTAAAATTAGGCCAACGTGTAGGGCTAAAAATTGGAACTGGAAGTTTTCTAGCTTGAACCTGCAGTACTTTTTGTGGATAGATTTGACTGGAACATGAAAATAGCCAACCCCCTAGGACTGTACCACTGTGTCCAGTGTGACTACCTTGAATCTTTCCTTTTCTAAAAGATATCTTAGGTCTAAAATGGGTCACCACTTCCCATTTTTCTAGTGGATGAGGAAATATCTTGAGAGCAGGCCCTTTCCTCATTGTGAGACAGGGACCTTTTAGCAGAATTCTTTCTATTGGTGAAGGAGCTAGAAAAGTTTGAGTTTCTGCAGTTTGGGAAACTTTTTGAATTGCAGGGACAATCCCTGACCCATTACTTCCAGGACCCACTTATCTGTGATAATATTTACCATTTCCAGGAAGGAGTGGGCCAGTCTTCCTCCGCAATGGCAGTGGTTGGGCAACCTGGGAAGAATTGTTGAGGGTTTTGTTTGGGCTGTGACTTTTGGGGCTAGTGCTGCAGCAGCATATCTGGAGCCCCTCCTGCCTCTTCCTTTGTTGTAACCTCCCTGGGGTTAGTACGTATAGGGGTAATAACAGCTGGGATAATAACCCCTGCCTCCTCAGCCATAATCCTGTAGGAAGTGGAGGCCTTTTCTTTATCATTGTTATTTTTGTAAGTGGTCTTATACTCATCCACATTTTTGTATACCTTGGTTTTGTTACCAAAAAGTGAATTTCCTTCTAAGGAAATCCATGGCCTTGGTTTGAGTGTCCTAGTAAAGGATGGTTGCCCTTAACCAGGAGAACCTTTCCAATACCACTGTGTGGACTAAGACCCTTGCAGCAAAATCATTGGTGTCCACTGCCATGTGCAACTGGTATTTAGTGGCATCCAGGATTGACTTTGCTGTGACAGACAGGTTCTGTGCTACCTCACCTTCCACCTTATCAGTCAGTGCCAGCACTGTATTCCACAATGCTTTCCTATATTTGGTTGTACGGGTATGTGCCAAACAAGCTGCCTGCCTAAGTACTGTAGCAGGGAAGCTGTTGCATACACTTTCTTGTCCATATTATAGTTTCATTGCGTTCTTTTTTTTCAAGAGGGCATGCAGAAAAGTGGACCTTAGCCCTCTCACAAGCAGATATTTGGACCACTCTTTGATGATCAGAATGCACATACAGGTATTAGAAGTCTAATTAATTATTCATGAGCCTAGTGAGGCTCCAGATTGGCTACTGGATCAGTTATCTTGGAAATGACCGATCCGGCTGTAGACTGACCCTGTGTGGCACACACGGCTCACGCCATTCAGCTAAAACCTACAGTAAATAAAACTGGCAAAAGTAAAAGTTGTTATGGTGATTAGACTTATAATCAGAATAACAACCTTGAAGTCAGTCATTTACTTGGATTAATGACTGATTAGAAGGAGGTGGCCCTCAACTGCGCCTTGGGCCACCCATGCCCCTAACTAGTCATTAATCCCTCGGAAATGACCAGCTTTTCAGTCATTACAGCTTAATTCTACTCCCCATCTGTCCATCTGATATTTCTTTTCAAATTTTGTATCTTTGCCAGCAGCTGAATTAAATGCTGACATGATTTTTGAAGTGGCTTTTTGCAGTGATTTGTGTGTGGTAATTAGCAGCCTTCTTGACAGAGCTAGCCTCACCATGTCCATAAACTCCACATCCTCCTCATCCTTTGTTTCCTGAGAGGGTTGCTGAGGGTGCTCACCCTTTGTCTGATGAAAGACTAGTAGGAGGTATAATACTCTGCACGCCTAGGAGGAGAGCCAAATTTCTGTTCCGGTGAACCATCTGGTTCGTGAGGTTCACCTTCCTCTTCCTCCTCATAATACCAAATGTTTGCCTTCATCCCATGTTCTTCCTCTCCCCACTTTTCCTCAGTCTGGCTGTGCTCTTGCTTTTCTACCTCAAGTGTAAATCCTGCAAAACTATTATCTGTGCAGCTCATCTGTCCCACAAAATATGCTTGCTGTAACCTTATTTGTTTTCCGTTGCATGACTGTATACTTGTTTTATTATTTTGAAACTTGAATTGATTTGCCCTTCTTGTCTCAAAGTTGTATCATGTATGATTGTCCTATTATTTTATATTTATTTATATTGGATACTGCTTGCAAATTGTTTCCCATCTCCCCTCTCCCAGAACGTATCTGGAAACTAGCTATTGCAGTACAGTACGTCTTTCCTGGTGAAACATTTTCAAATAAACAAATACATATCTCCTGTTCCACTGGCAGATGATCTAGAGCTTGAGTAGAGGGGTAGGGGTAGGGGGCATACTCATAAAATTTCCCATAGCCTGTGGAAGGCCTGGAAAAACTGTCAAACTTTTGCCATGTCCTCTGCTCAGGGCATTTGTCTTAATGTGCTGCCTGCTTCTTTTTCTTTTCAGGAGGAGTGGCATCTACAGTGGCATTGCTTTTTCTTGGCAGGTACTGGTCCAAGTACCTGCTCTGAGGATCTTTTATATTTATTTTTGCCATTGCTAGTCTCAGGGTTCCACATTTCGGCATCTCTACCATGTCTATGAAATTATGAGCCTCCTATGTGGAACAGTGACAAAAACCTTACTGAAATCTAAATAAACCACATCCACCACTCGATACTGATCTAATTCCCTTGTCACCAAGTCAAAGAAATCAATCAGATTTGCCTGACATGACCTCCACTGCATGGATCCATGGTGGCTAAGGTCTTGTAACCCATTGGTTTTAAGAAACTTCACAGTCTTTCTTTTAGCAGTGACTCCAATAGCTTTCCCACCACGGATGTCAGGCTGACTGGCCAATAGTTGCCAGTCTCCTCCCTGCTACCACTTTTGTCAAATGAGACTACATCTGCCCTCCTCCAGTCCTCTGGAACCACTCCTGTTTCTAGTGAATTGTTAAAGGACTTCAGAAGTGCAACCAGTACCTCCCTGAGCACCCTCAGTACCCTTGGAGTACCCCATCTGGCCCTATAGCTTTGCCTACTTTCAGATTTGTGAGTTCCTTCAGGATTCTCTCCTATATAAAAGGACTTGTGTGACCCTCCCCCAGTGTCCCTACTGTTTTTATGTGGCCTCTCCCCTTCCCCTTCCTCTCTGAAGACTGAACAAAAGTATTTGTTCAGGATATTTGCTTTTTCTTGATCTTCCTCTGCACAGTCCCCACCTGCCCTTCTTAACCCCACAGGCCCTCCTTTAGTCTTCCTCTTTTCTCATACATACCTAAAAATGTCTTATCCCCTTTTGTTACCCCTTGGGCTATTGTTCCTCAGTTTGCATCTTTGTGCTCCTCACCACTTTCCCTGCCTCTCTATGCTTTCCCTGATATATACTTTCCTGTCTTCTTCCCTCTGCTTTTCTTTATACATAGATACATAGAAGTTGCCGGCAGATAAAGACCGCTTGGCCCACCCAGTCTGACCTTTTTATCCATACCTAGTATGAGGTCAGATGCACAAACTGAACTCCAGAGCAGCCTCCACCCTTACCTCCAGGATGCCCTTTTGTCTGTCCCACTGGGATACCCTTATATACCTCATGACTATACCTTCTGAAGGCTACCCTTTCAGCTTTAACCTTTTTAGCCACTTCCTTTGAGAACCATTTCCTTTTGTTTTTACATATGAACATACTAAGAAGCCAGCAGAATAAGTCCACTTAGTATGTCTAGTTTGATCCTATTGCAGGGTCCCTAGCTTGCGCTACTGGTAACTCCCAGATCCAGTTCCTCAGCTGTAGTGCTAAGTCTCTCTCCTTCCATCCAGTACTCTGTCTTGGGATTCTTTTTCCCTAGGTGCATTACCTTGTATTTTCCAGCATGAAATTGTTCATGTGAGGTACTATCCCAAGGGGCACACAATTTTTAGAACCAGTAGCTCAACTGTAGGAAGCTACATGTTGTCTTCAGTCAGTCTTTAATGTCTGGTGAGTTTTTGACAGGCCTACACAGGCTGACTAAATAATTTTGGGGCTAACATTGCCCATGAAACTACGGCAGAACTAGATGCCTTGTCCATGTGGGCCACTGTCCCAATGGGTGCACAATTTTTGGAACCAGTAGCTCACACTGTGGGATACAGCACTGTTGTCTTCAGTCTGTCTTTAATGTTTGGGTTTTGACACATCTACACAGGCCACCAACATAATTTTGGTAGAACACTGATCAATGGCAGAAATGGATGCACTTGTCCATATGTGGTACTGCACTAGTGGGTGCACAGTTTTTGGAACCAATAGCACAAACTGTGGGATTCACTACTGATGCTTTGTAGGGATACATATAGGCCTTACAATTACAAACTTTTTATTTTTTATTTGAGCATTGTTACTTATGTAAACCCCCCACAGGTGGAGCTTACCTTAGTCTGCCTCCCAGAGCCCCTGTTCACTGGTCCTGGTCTATCTTTCTTGGTGCTTATGGTGGACCCCAGTGTTAAAATCCAGGTGAGGATTGGAGGGGCGAGGGATAAATGTGAACCTGCCAGTTCAGTGGTACAGCTTTATCTGTAGCTTCTGCTAGTGCTGTGCAGTCTAGTGTGTGCATGTTTGAGCTGGTTCCTGCTCGAACATGTGAGCTGGCGGCTCTACTTACAATCTCTATAAGCGCAATGGCGCTCAGCATAAAAGCTGTTCTGCAGCTCTTGTAAGTGTTTCCCCTTCATGTGTTCCGGACTCAGGGGCATTAGAAATGGTAAAGGGGCTCAGAGACACAATGAAGGGCAAGAGGAAAGAAAATAAAAAAAAAACTCTGCTTAAGCACTAAGAGTGCTGTTACTTTAAGAAGCAGCCAGGCTGCTGTATGAATGGGATCTCTTCCTGTTGCCTGGGGAAGACAGGGCTATGGTGCTAGCAATAGGCAGTGGGAAGCCCCTGCAAAGCTTCACTCTGCCACCAGACAATAGGGCAGAGGGGCAACTACTAAATGCTGGTGGCAATTTAAGTTAAATCAATACTGTCTGCCTGTAAACCAGTTTGAAGTTGGGATTCTATTTGCTTTGAACTGTATCAGCCATATTTGCCACCTTCAATCCCTGTAGCAGCCAACTGGGATTCAAGGAGCCATGGAGGACCGAGCAATGACCCCTGGATAGGGGGTAAGGACAATGTTTGGCACCTTTAGCAGCTTCCAATCAAGTGTCAAATTGACTTCATACATATTAATTCGGCAGATGGACAGCTGTGTTCCACTAATGGGAATCTGTCTTTTCTCTCCTCAGACCCCAGGGACAGTTTCAGCTCAAGGCAGTTCACCTGAAAGTTCTCCACAAGTGAGGAGGTTGTACAGCCAGTGTCCAGGAAGATGTTTAGAAGTAGGCCTAAGAATTCCACAGCTGAAATCCAGGAGATTTGCCTAAAGATTTTCATCACCTGGAAAGCCAGAGGGTGTGTTTGAAGAGTCGTTTGCAACTACAGTAAAACTTTGCAACATACTGTATGAGAGAAGCCCTCAGCCTGTGAGGAGGGTGGACTGTATCCTGTCAACTGCCTGAAGTGATGCCTGGACTAAGTGATCAGAGTACAGAGATGCCTGCAGAAAATTCCTATTGCCTAGGGAATGCAGTTTTGAAACAAGAAAAGCTGTTTTGCAGTTGAACCTGTAGCTTGAAAATATGAGCAAGAGACTAATTACCATCCCTAGCCCTGGGATGCAATTCCTGAGATCCAGAAAGAATCATTGACAGCAAAGAATGGTCTGTGGAATCAGCCAGGTCGTGTCACAGTTGGGCATTACCTATTGTCTTCTCCTAGATGCCTGGACATATGGGGTAGTCATGTGGCCTTGTTCCCCAGTACTGGCCTGTTCCAACACTTGTGAGAAGCAGCCAGGAAGGTGACAAGCTGCCAGAGCTTCCCACATCATCACAGATGGTGACAAGCTGCTAGAATTCTGCCACGGCCAAGTAAGCTGCAAACCTGTTTGTACAGCTCAAGGCTCCCAACTAAACTCACTGAACCCACTGTTTCTCAGACCCTGTGAGACTGTCTACATAAACATGAGTAATCACAGGGACTGCCCTGACCTGAGGAGGCTATAACAGGTTCATTCAAAGTTCCATCTGTTTTATAAAAAGCACACCAATGCCGGCCAACAAGCTGCACTGTTCAGGCCTGTACTGTTCTACACTTGAGTACCCAGATAGGACTTTGGGTATAGACTGGTACCAGTTGGGAGGTGGGATCATTTGAATGTGTTGTTGCTGTTTGGGGGGGGGGCACAAAGGCTGTTTATTTGTTCATGGTTTCACCATTACCTCAAATCTATGGAACAGTTATTTATCTTGCATCCCTTTTCCCCCTTACCCATGGTTTAATAAATATGCTTATTGTTCTTTTTGAAACCTATCTAGTGAGCACATCATTGCATGAGCATATTATTAACTAATGTCAATATTTGCATGGTTACTGAAATACCCCATATGTGGGTGACTGTGAGGGGAGGTGGGGAGGTACAGCATCCCAGGGGATTTGTATCACATGAACAATTGGCCGAATATAATTTACTCTGGGTGGAGGCACCACACTGCTTACTTTATATCTGAGAAAGAACTCCCCTTTTCCTTCTGAAACAGAGCCCAGGCCCCTTAACCTGGTTCTGCCCACAAAGCATGGGTGGTAACCAAAAGTTACACAGTGACCTGGTTACATCTTGAAGGTACCACTGGGATCTCCTGTTTACCAGTTACACCCCACATGGAGGTTTCTGCTCACAAGGACAGTGTTCTATCCCCCAAACCCCGAAATTTATCTGACGCAATGGCCTGCAATAAACTTATGATTGGTGTAAGGGGGAGGACTTGGATCCTCAAAAATCCCTTCTATTCCTGGAAGCCCCCCCCCCAGGACAGATGGGGGAAGATAGAAGAGGCCCTATCAGTAGTAAAGTGCCTGGGCCCAGTTGCTGTCTGAGGGTGGCAGATTGACTCTGCCTCTAAGACCTTAACTGTGCTAATTGAATGCCAAAGTGTTGTGGATGCCACAAGAGTTACTGATGTAATGACCCCCAAAGGTTCCAGGGTGGCATGGACTATAGTGACACAGGCTAGTGTGACTCCCAAAAGGGAAATCTTGCCCAAGTCAGAGAGTTTCACATGAAAGCTTGGCAAATGGTTGCAGGGCCAAGTGAAATCAATTGAGGAGATCCAAAAAGTCTTTGATATCCAAAGGGGTGCCCTGTCCCAGACCTCAGCAGTAGGATCCCTCCATGTTATATCAATTGGACAAGAGTCTTACCCCAAACCATGAATGTTTTTGGGAGTAAACCCCACCCCAGCAGGTGAGGATGCCTAGAGGCCTGGATGGACTATGCTGCTCCTTTAGTGCAAGACTGGCAGGGTTCAGAGACAGAAAAGAGAAAACGACTTGGAGAAAGCCTCTGAGGCCCAGCACTAGAGACTATCCATTCATTGAGGTCTGCAAACCCTGAAGCTACTGTCCAAGAGTATTTGACTGCTTTACAGGTTGTTTTTGGGAATACAGTGTCATGTGAGGACCTGATGTGGAGATTCAGACTGACCTGGCAATGGAAAGAAGAGTCTTTGTCTGCCTTTTTGAACCACATTGAAAGGATTTTGCAAGGGGTGTTACAAAAGGATGGGGTGTCCTCTCAAGATGTGAACCATGTGAGGCTGGAACATGAGCTCAAGGCTGCCTACCATTCTACAGTGATGCTCCTCAAGTTATGCTTGGCTGACAGAAGGGATAACCTCTCGACCCACAGTGAGCTTATGAGAGAAGTCCAAATGTATGAGGAGGAAGAAGAAGAGCGATGGGGACCCTACTCTGCCTCAGTGGCTGCTAGTCAAGTTATTGGAAGTACACCCACAGCACAGACCCAAGAACAGAGGGAGTTACTTAAGGGTAAAAGGCAGTATTTGATAATGCCACTTCTGCTCTTAGTAAAAGCCAAGATGCCCACCAGAACCAGTCTGTTCTTTCAGCTACCCCGAGCCTCTCTGTAAAGGACATGGTAGTGCTAGCCCAGCCTGCTTTTGTGAATTTGGGCCTTGAAGCCTAAACCAATGAATTTTGTAACATGGTGAGCGAACTGAAAAACTGCAGTATGCAGCCCCAGGCCAGGCAGTGGGAGACAGAACCAGGGCAAGGACAAGCAGCTGTCAAAGCTTCTGCTAGAGCATCCAAAGGTACCCATCAAAAGAGCAGTAGTCCTGACTGGAAGTCATCTGGTGGACCACCCCATCCACAGCCTAACTGGCCTGGCATATTTTGTTATCACTGCATGGAAGATGGCCACATAAAGGGAGTGCCGAGCCCCAGAAGACATGCAAAGTGGTTGCCAAACTGCTCGAACATGTGCACATGCAAGGAAACTTCATTGTGTCCCCAGCTAAATTGAGCCCTATTCAGTCTGTAGCCAAGTCTTCAGTGAAAGTTTCTGACACTGCATCCTTTGACCTTGATAAATTTGTTGGACCTTCCACTGAAATTACAGTTACTACTGAAGGTGTGCCTGTTCAAGCTGTCTTGGACAGTGGTTCCCAAGTGACAATTATTTTCAAAAATGGTACAGCCAGCACCTGTCTCACCATAAACAACAGCCATTGAAAGGTTTAAATGTATGCGAACTGAGTGACAAGTCCTACCCATATGTGGGCTACCACAAAGTATGGATTGCTTTTCCCTCTGAGGTAACTGGAGTTGGAAACCCTGTGGAAACGTTGGCGTTAGTGTGTTCAGAATCTGGAATGTGTGATGGAGTACTCATACTTATTGGCACTAATGTGCATATGTTTGGTTGTCTGGCTCAACTTTGCCAGGAAAGGAAGGCCAAGCAGAAAGGAAAAGTGTTAGATCTACATGCCCTGGTGCAAAAGTCCTACCAGCAACAAACACAGGCTACAGCTGACATCCAAGAAGACCCTGTGGGTATAGTATGGTGCCATGATGCTGAAGAGCTTGTGCTGCCCCCTAATGCTGAATGCAATATCAGTGGTGTGGTACATCTGAAGAAAGATGTTAGCAACCAGATACTGGTGTTGGATACTCCAGAGGTACATGGCCTGTCAGAAGGACTACTGGTAAAACCAAGTGTTTTGCCAGCAAGAGCACATGCTTACACAAAATAGGTAACTGTTGGCACTGGGTTCAAAAAGTACTGACAAGAGTAGCATCAGCATGGTGCGCGTGGGGAAAAACGGTACCGTTTTATTTTTGTAGGAGGTTTCACCCCTGCATGTCCCCCTATGTGGGAGGCTCTGCCCTTGGCACTTCCCATCTATAGGATTATCACTCTGAGGGGGACAGATCCTGGGGAAAGTTAAAATTTGTGTGGTAGTTATGGCCCCATGTAAAAAAAAAAAAAAATAGTCCTGAGGTATGCTAAAAGGTTGGAAACAAGGATTAGAACCCTGGTCTCCACTGCTACTGGCCAAGCTGTTTAATGCCCCAGCCCTTCACACCATAGGAGCAGCTCAGACAGTCTCCTGGCTCCTGGTTCTCTTATCTCATTTCAGCACCACAGACAGCAACCAGGGGCCTGCTTACAGCAAGCGCTGTAAATCCCCCCTTGCTGTCCATGTGAGCACTTACCAGACTAGCTCTGTACAGTGTGGCACTATTCTGGTTGCGCTCACTTGATGGGGTACTGTAACAGTCCGTGTAATGAATGTTACAGATAGAGATATTGTCATCAGGAAAGGATGCACTGTGGCCCATGTGTCCTGTGCGGACACCTCAGTACACTCTATTCCCACCACAGATGGCACTTGTCCTGGAATCGACTCAGAACTATTTGATTTTGTTGACTCTCTTATTCCTGAGCAGGGGAAGACCCATATCAGCTCAAAGAATGAAGGTGTTTTTTCTCTATGAATGGGATGTGGGATATGCAGCTGGAGAAGACAAGAGCACCACATCAGACTTAATGATTAACAACCTTTCCAGGAGAGGTCCCACAGATTAGTGCCCATAGACTTTGATGACGTGAGGAGACACCTACAAGAGTTATTGGCTGCTGGCATTATCCAATAATCCTGAAGCCCATATGCTCCACCCATTGTGGTGGTGCAGAAAAAGAATGGAGCTGTGTGCATATGTGTCAACTATACAACTCTCAATAAACAAACCATTTCTGACCAGTACACCATGACCAGAATTCAAGATGCACTCAACTGCCTTAATGGAAGCAAGTGGTTTTCTGTGCTCAGTCTTACGAGTGGCTATTACCAAATATCAATGACTCCACAAGACAGAAAAAAAAAGACTGCTTTTATATGTCCTTTTGGCTTTTATGAATTTCTGAGAGTGCCTCAAGGCATCTCTGGTGCCCCAGCAACCATCTAATGCCTAATGGAAAGAGCAGCTGGAGACATGAACCTACTTGAATGCCTAGTCTGCCTGGATGATGTGATAGTATTTGGAAAGACCCTGGAGGAACACAAAGACACACTACTAAAAGGCAGTAGCTGCCTGAAAGAGTTTGGGCTCAAACTCTCCATAGACAAATGCCAGTTTTTCCAAAATTTGGTAAAATACATTGGGCGTACTGTGCCATCGGAAGGCATTCAAATGGACCCAAGTAAAGTGAAACCTATCTGGAGATTTAATTCTGTATGAATGTTATAAACAGTTGTTCATATTAGGTACATTTTCCTTATTCCCTCGTATTTCCTTGCATTAATTTCTGTTGTACAGTTTGTTATCATACAATGCTATCAAGTTTGAACTTGGACATTTGTGGTATTAAATCTAAAGTTCTCACTTTTAATTTTGAATGTATTCTGATAACACACTCATTCATTAATTGTTTCAGTTAGAGGTTTTGTCTACTTGAGAGTTCGGCTTATCTAATTTGGATGTCATTTGACCTTGAAAAGATTCCCAGTAGTAGCACGCTAATGCAATGCTTATTCATTCCATTTAAATCTGTGATTTTTATGTTTGCTTGCACACATGTGCAAGAAACATAGTGCTGCCATACGAATTTTCATAGGTGTGCCACCCCGCTTCCAATGCCCTGCTCCTTCTTGCAGGCGCAGCCTCACCACACCAATATATGTCCGAGCTGTCTATGACAGCAGTTCAGATGCAGTGGCATACAGTTCAAAGCAAAATACTACTACAATCAGCAGTGGTAATGTAGGCATTTGCATTACCGCTTCAGCAGGCAATTGCTGTCGGCAGTACATGCAAGTGCCTACATCAGCCAGCACTGCATCTGAACAGCTGTCATAGACAGCTCCTTTTTCTGGTCCCCCAACAAACACCCAAGTAGCATGCTGGGAGCCCACCCCAGCGTGCTCATGCACTCCCCACACTGTATGGCCGACAGGGTGCCCAACCTCGTAGGCTCCACTGCCCCAAAACAGACTTCTGGGTGCACGCTGAGAGCCCACCCCAGCATGGCAAAAGTCTGTATGACCGATGGGGGTGCACAATCCCCCACTGACTCCACTGCCCCCCAAACAAACTTCTTGCTGCCACACTGGGAGTCCACCACAGCATGATAAAAGTCCCATGTCGTCTTCGTAAAAAAAGAAAGACACCTGTAAGAAGAAACAGTCCCTCATTGACTGTCTTGCCTCCTCCTCCCCCAACACGTGCCCACCCTCTGCATACCCCACCTCCCCAACCCCCACCCCATACTTACCTCTGGAGGCTGGCGCGATGATCTTCAGTGGATCGGGATCACGTCTGCACTCTTCAAAGCCAACCGCAAACTGAAGAAATGCCGGTAAGCTGTATAATGGCATAAATAGGGTTTTTTCAACTTTGGTGCATATCTTGGCCATTTTGGGGAATTTTCTCAACAAAGTTTCAACATGGGGTTCTTGGACCCCACCTCATGAACTCAGTCACTGTTATTTTGTTATTCAGTCCCGAAAGGTGACTTCACGGTTGTCACAACCCCACTCAGCAGGTCAGGCCCTCTGCTCCCACAGTGCCAACCTCCGAGCACAGTATTGTGAACAGGAACAGAACAGGGTAACCCTCTTGTCTGTTTTGTGGGTTCGAATCACCTTTGGTCTCAAGTTCTAGAGGGAGTCAAACTGTGAACCTCTTGCTAGCGTATCCAATGTACAGGTGCAGATAATTCTGCTCTTCAGGGGATGCCAGACATCTTTCTCCTACAGACACCTAACCAGGTGTACAAAATGAACCCTTAAAAACTCTATGAAAGACCTCAGATAAACTCTTACCTTTTCCCAGTTTGGTATTACTATTAAGTTATGCACAGTGTCAACTTTAACCATATATGCTTCACTCGTCAAAGAAAGAATTTCAAAGGCACATCAAGCAGTCTCTTGAAAATAGAGGTTTACTTTAAAATAGATAAAAATGAAAAATATAAACACAGAACAATATATCACAATGCATACACTCACTTAAAAAGAACAAGATTTAAAAAAGTGCAAACAAATTCCTACCACCAGATAATTAGACTTGTCTATCTAATGTATATCTTCTAACTGTGCTTGAAGTAGATGTTGTTGCTTCAGAGAGTCCAAACAAGAATGTCTAAAGGTCAGCCACAACATAGTTAAAAAAAACTGCCTTTGAACCTGCCTCCTCCATGATGTCACCCAGCTCCTCCTCTGTTTATTAAAAATTATACAACCACCCTCAAGTTACAGACCGATATCACTGCTCAATACAGACAGAAAAATATTTGCTAGATTATTAACCCTTCGCTTAGATTCATTAATTTCAAAACTCATCCATCCTTCTCAAGCAGGATTTATTAAACATAGAACTGGTTCTGATCATCTTCGTTCCTTGTTTAATTTAATCTACAAAGCAAAAACTCTTAAATCACCATCCGCGGCCATAGACATTGATTTTGAGAAAGCATTTGATTCCCTTAATTGGAACTATTTATACCAAGTTTTATCATATTTTGGTTTCACTAACAATTTCTGCACCTGTATCAAATTATTGCCCACTCTCCCTTCTGCTCGAATTCTTCCTAACACAAATCTATCCCCCTCCTTTCATCTTGCAAGAGGCACTAGACAGGGCTGCCCCTTATCACCATATTTGTTTATACTTGCCATGGAGCCTCTCTCTGCAGCTCTTCGTCAATTCTGCATAATTAAAGGCATCCCTATCGGTAACTCTTGCTACACTTCACTCTGTTATGCAGATGATCTTCGTATTCTCCTAGAAAATCTCCAATCTTCAGGGCAACCTTTAGTTAAACTTCTTAACAAATTCACCTTTTTCTTGGGACTAGCTATAAATCTTAATAAATCTGAAACGCTATCATTAAACAACCTCTGTAAATCTTATATGAATAATCCTTTGGGCTTCCGCTGGGCTCCCCAAGGTATCTCATATTTACGTATCCGGATCATCCCATCATTGGATAAAGTTTGGGATGTTAATTTCGCTCCTTTACTAACTAACATTAAAAATATATTTGACAGATGGAAATTGCTTAATCTTACCTTTAATGGGAAAATTTCTGCTATTAAAATGACAATAACTCCTAAAATGTTGTATCTTTTTTTCTAATATCCCTCTAAAACTTCCCTCTTGCTTCCTCATCAAAATTGACAAATTAATAGGTAATTTTATTTGGGATGGCAAAATCCCCCGATTTAGTCGTAATAAACTTAGATCACATTGGTCAAGAGGTGGATTTGACCTCTCTTGGTTTCAGGCCTACTTTTGGGCTTTTCATGCAGCCCAGACTATCAAATGGTTTATTCAATCTGACGCCAATTCACCTTTATGGGTTAATATGGAAGCCTCCCTTTGTGCTAACAACATTGCTACCTCTTTTATTTATAATCCCATCCCCTCTAAATTAAAATCTCACCACACTATAGTACCATCCACGTTTTACTGGAAAATAATTCATAAACATCTCAAATCAAACCGTACCCCTCTTGCTTATGCTCCTATCTGGGGAAATAGCCAAATATCTCTCGAAAACCGTCCAATCTACTGTCGATCCTAGAAAAATAGAGGCATACTTTTATTAAGAGACATACCTGAACCCCATACGTTAAGAATAAAATCTTATTCTGATCTATGTACTCAATGGAATCTTTCCCGCCAGGATTTTTGGAAATATCTACAGCTTTGTACAGCAAGCACTTATTATTTCTCACTTATTGCGAATCAATCCTTATATGATCAGCCAATCTCCAAATGGATAAAAACAACATGCAAATTGAATAGTGTCATCTATAAAGATATTAGAGAATCACTACCGAACCAGTCCATTAGTGCAAAAAATAAATGGAGCAACTTGTTATACTATAACATTACAAATGAGCAATGGCATAGGTGTTGGCTTTCTTGCCACAGATCTTTTAAGGATAAATGTAGCTTGCTCATTCAGACTAAAATTCTTCATTTATGGTATAGGACCCCAACTGTATTGCATAAAATGGGATTAACGGATAATGACAACTGCTGGTGATGTAACTCGCCCAATGGCGATTTACCTCATATTTTATGGGATTGTCCCTCCATACAAAAATTTTGGCATCATGTTCATATACTTGCAATGAAAGTGACTGGTCAACCCTTTGTATTAGATCCCAAACACTGTATACTTGGTATTTTTGACCCTCATCCCTATAATATTCCCCAATCCTTGAACAGATGGTTAACCATACTTTTTCTTCTAGCTAAACGTAGTATACTTATGTATTGGAGATCTAATATAATCCCCACTCTCCCTGATATTCTTAATAATTTATCTCAATATGCCTCCCTGGATCGTATGACACACATTTCTCTTGACTGACTCAACATGTATAATAAATGTTGGCAGCATTATTTTAAATATTTGGATTCATCTAGCCATTCTGGCACTTAAAGTATGGATTGAAATACTTTATATAATATCTCTCTCTCTCTCCCCCCCCATTGATATCCTCCATTACCTCAGATTGTGGTCTCGCTTTTTCTCTACTTACTTGATACTCTCTTTCTCTTTGCTATTTCTTCCTCTTCTCTTGTTATTCTTAATCATTTCTATGTAAGTTTTAGTAGCACTCTAACGATATATACATTGTAGTAATGTACAACTATGACTATTCATATCTCCTCTTTCACCTTCTACTTCTTCTATTTTCATTCTATATTATGTAGTGCTAAGCCTTTTTTTTTCATTATAATATTGTAACTGTCTAGTTTAGGTCGTTAATCCACAATTATTAAACTACCATTGAATAGTCTTTTTTCCTCCTTTGTTAGATGTTATGCTACTTAGTTTATTATTTATATAACCTTATATAGTATTGTTATAGGATATACTTGTTGTTTGTTTATCTTTTAAATACTTCAATAAAAAGATTAACTGCAAAAAAAAAAAAATATACAACCAGGATGTCATATCACTCAGGAGGTATTTTAAATAAGATGACATAAGCAAAAATGAATTTCCAATATGACTCTTTGATCTGGAATGGTTTCCTGCTCCTCTTTGATCAAGTGTGTTTTCCTGCTTTTCAAAGACATCAAAGAACGTTTACAACTCTGCAGTTTCTCACTTAACTGATATATAGCTTCTTTTAGCACCAGTTGAAATTAACTGTTCTTTCCTCTGAAGACATAAAATGGATATTTTAGTTCCTGGGCTTCCAAGAAGCACAGCTCAACAACAAGACCATAAAATGAGAGTCTTTGGAAGTTAATCACATCACAGAGATCTGCTGTTTAACATATCTTGTCCTTTGAAGTGATACCTAGGGGGGTCATCCCAGGAGCACAGGATTTCTCATGACAGACAATCACACTACATTTTTTATAATACAAAAATCATAGAGTAATCAGAACCAGCTGTCCAAATGTCACAGCGGTCTCTGCGTGGAACCCCTTTTCAGGACTGATTAACAAAACAACAGTGTCACAGTTCATGAGTAGGCCCCCAATAACCCTATGTTAAAAATTTGGTGAAAAATTCCCAAAAATGACTGTTTTCTGAGCGTGTGTTGCACAGTTCCTACACGTGCTTGTAACCAAGCATTTTTAATATTTTCACTCCAGATTTTCAACATTGCCATTTTACCACACCTCCTTATGAACAGTACAGCTGTCATGTTTCACATCTTGCCCAAAGTGTGTTTTTGCACAAAATGTGTTTTTGCACATATAGTGCACATTGGCACAGTTGATGTGGAAAACTTGGAGTAAAAATACCAAGAAACTCCCAGGACATTAGGGTTTTCGACCATAATGCCCCACCCTGTAGGGACTGACAGGCATCAGGGATATGACTTGGGATTGTCAACAGTAATGCTCATGCCATTCCACCCCCACCCCCACCCTGCAGCCAGTGACAGGCATCAGGGTGCACCTTGGGCCCTTTGCCCCCAGAGTTCACCCCATTCTCCTATACTGTGCCCATCCCATTTCAGCATATTTCCTTATGGAATGAAGTGAATGTAAAGCCTAAACACCCCAAGGCACACCTCAACACTTGTCAGTGTCTGAAGGGTAGGGTGAGATGAAATGTTGTGGCTGTCATGGGTGATGACCCAAAGGCACACCCCCAATGCCTGTCCATCTCTGCAGGGTGAGGGTGGAGTTGGTGTCAGTTCAGTACTTCAAGTGCCATTCCTATACTGCATCTGTCTAACTCCTGCTCTTCCACTGCTAATGCCAGCAAGCAAACATTGACAAATGCTTGTTTGAAATAGGCACTTTAAACCAATGAGAATTTTGTATGTATTTTTTTATGTATTATCTGGGTGTTAATAGAATGTGACTCTCTGAACAACTGTCATAAGTCTCTGAGGAAGGACTTGGTTGGTCTGAAAGCTTATACACCATTTTCTTTTTGTAACATCTATGTTGGTCTAATAAAAGGTATCAAACCATTTGCTTCTAGATCTGTTCTTACAAGGACCAATACGGCAATGAATCTATTTTTGGTTTCTGTGGGTACTACAGATGATTCATTAAGAATTACACCAGAGCAGTATATCCACTCCTGAACTGACTCAAGGGTATTCTCCAACCAATAAATGCAAGAAGGTTTCTACTAAGTCTGTTGAAACAAAATAAGCCTTCTTAGCCATTTGGAGCTCAGACTGTGACAAAGCATTTGAAGAAATAATCGATAGTTTGGCTCACACTCCAGTTCTGGACTGTGCTGACCCTGAGAAACCCTACATCCTTCATACAGATGCCAGATTTAGTGGCTTTTGGGGTAGCGCTCTATCAAAACTATCCCAAGGGACTACTCTCAGTGGCCTTTGCAAGCTGAAGTCTGAACAGTGCTGAATAAAAATATCCTGTACAGAATCTTGAATTCCTTGCACTTAAATGGGCTATCATGGACCAGTTCCATGTATACTTACTGTATATGGAGTGCATATTACTGTAAAGACAGAAAACAACCCCTCAACATACTGTATGTCCAAACTAGAGCAAAATTTGATGCAGCAAGACATAGGTGCTGTCAGCCTTATCCAACTTTGACTAATGTGTGGAGTACCAGCCTGGACTCAACCATATAGGTGCAGATGCACTGTCTCAATGTCCCTCCACCACAAACCTCCACCAAGAGGGAGTGGGTACACATACTCAAACAAACAGTTAAAGCCCTGTGTCAAAAGTTCGACACAGATGGACAGCCATTCACTGTAACTACTGAATATCTTGTGGGCATACCTGGTGCATCTGGGGACTGCTTACTAATAGCATATTGTAATTTAGCTGCATTGGATATACGCTCACTGCCTCAACTGACTTCTCAAGACTTACAAAGGGAACAAAGACTGGATGTCACTATCAAAGATGTCCTACATACCCTGCAGAAAGGGGGTGATACCACCCAAATGATTACAATGATTCTAATGCAAACTATTTGTTATGAAAGTGGCCACAACTTAAACTCAAAGACCATTTGTTATACAGAGAAATCAAAGACTCACAAGGTTTACCTTGCCTTCAATTGGTCCTGCCAACAAAGTTTAGAAAGGTGGTACTCCCTGTGTTGCATGACAATATGGGACATTCAGGAGGTGAGCGCATGCTAGACTTCACTTGTGTGTGCTTCTACTGGCCCTACATTGGATGTGGCATAGAAAGGTACTGCAAGAGCTGCAACTGGTGTGTCAAAAGAAAACTCAACTACAGATGGCTGTGCCTCGGGTCAGTATTGTAACCAGTCCACCCATGAAGCTTGTGTGCATTGATTTTCTTAGCCTGGAACCCAACTCAAAAAAATATTGCAAATGTTCACAAGGTCACAGACCATTTTTCAAGATATACACAAGCTTATCCCACAAAGGATCAAAAAGCCTCCATGGCTGCCAAGGTCCTCGTGGAAAAGTTTTTTGTACATTGTGGAGCCCCCCAAAGAATCCATTCTAACCAGGGGAGCGATTTCGAGAGCTGCTTGATAAAGGAATGGTTATCTTTATGGGACATTAGCGAATCTTGCATCACCCCATATCATCTGCAAGGTAATTTGGAGCCTGTGAGATTCAACTGAATACTCGTAGACATGTTGGGCACCTTGAATCCCAAAGGTAAGAGTAAATGGAGACAGTAAGTAAGTGCTTTCATTCATTCATATAACTGTACCGAGAACGATGCTACTGGGCTCTCACCCTATAGTCTAAAGTTCATCAAGGAAGCCAGCCTGCCCATGGATTTATGCTTCAGCATCTCTGCTTATGGAGTTAAACCAGAGACTTATTTACAGTATGTGAAACAGTTGAAAGAGCAGTTAAATTCAGAATGCAAGTTGGCTGCAGAGGCCACTGCTAAAAGAAATAAAGCAAATAAGGAAAGACATGACAAGTACATGAATTGCTACCTGGTGACAGAGTACTACTGAGAAATTTGGGAATGCATGGCAAGCATAAGACTGCTGATCAATGGGACAATACTACTCTATGTTGTAACTGAGAAGGCACAAGATGTGCTTGTTTGTAAAATTCAACCTGAAGGGCATACAAGTGGCTACAACACCATATTGCAACCTCTTTCTGCTCATTGGCCAGATAATCACTGCTAGCAGACAAGACAGAACCTCCTCAGCCTCCTGTGACAAGATCTGCTATGTGCAGATGGCAAATTAAACAAAAGGCCGAACAATCTTCAGCTACCCCAATGAATCTTGATGAGCAAGCAGAACAAGACAGTTCCATCTTTGAGTCAGATGGAGAAGAAATTTATCACATAGCCTATTATTATCCCACACCAGAACTTGCTTGACTGTTTCAAGGGGGACCAGCAATAATAAATGATGCAACACATATGTCCACTGCAGAGCTCTCCACACAAACTCAAAACTCAAACAAATGTGGATCTTGGTCTGCTCAGAGAGGTACCCTCGGATGACAGACCTGAATCTGAGGAGGTACCCGAGGAAGAGTGTGGAGAATCTGTAGAGCCTGAGGAAGTAACTGAAATACCAGATGAAGTTCTGGTGCCCACTTTACCTGAGAATGCTTCATCACTGGTCGATGAACCAGGCCTGTGCAACCCGGATGTCAAAGAAGAGGTGGCAGTTCAACTTCATCATTCTCGAAGAGCCATCAAGCCTTTGTTAAAACTTACCTATGACTCTCCAGGGGCTCCTACTGACTTGCCTATGCACGTAGTCCATAAAGGCATAGACATCACCCCAAGATCTCTGCCCAGAACTGTAGTGCCCACCTAACACTAAGCCACCCACAGCAGGTAAAGCTAAAATGGTAAAAAAGGAGGTTGAAACATATACTTATGGTATTGCTCCAAAATTGCTAGATAATTGAGCTCAAAAAGTTCTTATGCTCATGGTAGACCAGTAAATGTCATGCCAGCTGTCTATGACCTGAAAGGCTTTTTAGTATTTGTCTATGTTGTTGTGTAGATCATTTGCATTTGTCAAGTCTAGGATGTATTTATTGCCTATACTAGTTAGGAATCAATTGTCTAGTTAGACTGTGCATGTTAAAAATGCCATGGATAATGCTCATTAGTACCACGTCCCTGGTATGGACTTGGCGTGAAGGCGACATGGTTACATTTATCCAAATACTCTTGTTTGTTACTACTAGCATTGTCCATGTTTGGCACTGACTGACTGCACACAATTTTTGGAACCAGTACCCCTCAGTGTGACCAACTGCATCATCCAGCAGTTTTGGGTGCTTCATCAGCCCAGTCATTTATGATTCAATTTGTCATCAAGTCACAGGTCAAGAAGCATAGGAAAAACCAGGAGCAGTTGTAGAATTCACAAAAAGTGTTTATTAGTATCAGCAGTAACATAAAACAATAAAATTGTTCAGAATAACTATTTACAAAGGCAGAATAAACAGGGAAGATCCATATGAGTTTTCCTTCAATCTCTGTGTGTCAAAACATTGAAGTTCTCTCTTATAAGTCTTTGCAACCCCACCTTCTTAACAAGCATCCTGATTTTTTCTAAAATGTTCTTGTCAACTTCATGCAGGTGCAGCAAGAACACAATGTCCCAAAACATATGCCCCTTCTCCACAGCTTTTGAAAAAGGGCTTAAAAACCTGCTCTCAAGTTAACCCCTTGAGTTCCCAATAGCTTTTTGTAATAATCTCAAACTATGATTATATATACATTATACACATTTTAACAGTAACACTATATACTTTCTAAACAAAGGGATCCCAATATCAGTTACATTTCCACATAATGATTTGCATATATTTTTATACCAGGGAGGAAAAATGCAGAAACAGCAAGGGAAGACTGAGAGACAGTGAGACAGAGAATTGAGAGACCGTCGGGAAGATCAAATCCAAGGTCTCACAGGAAAATGTGGTTGCACAACCAGACAGACAAGAGACAGGAAAGGAAAGAACAGAACTGATCCTTGCATTCAAACTCTCCATAACAAATGGGACAGAGTCCTACTCAATCCTGTCACATTCCCTCCTCCTTAAGAGGGAACCTGGTTTATTAAACAGGTTTCCAAAACTTTCTATTAATTCACTACTAATACTAGCTTCTAATTTTCAGAAACTAAGCACACGAGCAGTATCCTTTTTTCTATAACAGTACAGCAAACAGTAAAGTTTAAACTCATACATTTGTTTTTCAACCTTCAGAACCCTGATCTATGCTATTCCCTTTACCAGATTTGTGTATCACCTTGAATTTAAGTGGCTGTGCCACCTTGTGATTCTGGAATTTTTATCTTTCATTTGGTTAAGCCAATAGAGAGATTGTGATCTGTTATAAGTACAAAGTCAGTTCCTAGCAAATAAAAGTTAAGGGACTCCTTGGCCCACTTTGCTGCAAAACATTCCTTTTCAATGGTGGAGTACCTTTTCTCTCTGTCATGCAACTTCCTGCTTATGTAGAGAATAGGATGTTCCATCCCATCTATATTTCAACTCAGGACTGCACCTAAGCCTACCTCTGATCCATCTGTTTGTAACAAAAATGGTTTCTGAAAGTCAGAGCTTCTTAAAACAGGGGCTGAACATAACACAGCCTTAATGGCTTGAAAAACCTAATCACACTCTGGGGTCCATTTCACATTATTTCGGTACCGTTTTTTTGGGAGTTCAGTGAGGGGAGTACCTAACTCAGCAAAGTTGGGGGAAAATCTCTGATAACAACCTGCCAGCCCTAAAAATGACCTGACGTGTTTCTTTGTTTTAGGGACAGGGCTGTTAGCTACAGCTTCTATTTTAGAAATTTCTGGCTTAACTTCTCCATTTCCCAATACATAGCCCAATGATCTGGTTTCCTGCATGCCCAATGCACATTTGGTAGGCTTAATAGTCAGACCTGCCATTTTTGATAGCTTGGATAACTGCTTTTAGGTGTTCCAGGTGGCTTTTCCAGTCTGGATTGTACACCATGACATCATGGTATGCAGCACAATAACCAGTGTGAGGTGATAAAATTACATCCATGTACCACCAGAATGTAGCTGGCACACCATGTAAACCAAATGGCATGGTGGCGAACTGATAGAATCCAGCAGGAGTGGCAAATGCGGTTTTGTCTTTGGATTCTTTAGTTAAACGGATTTGCCAGTAACCCTTGGTGAGATAGAGGGTGCTGATATACTTTGCACTCCCCAGTATGTCCACCAAATCACCTATTCTGGGCATATGATAACTGTCAAGTTCTGATACTTGATTAAGTTTCCTAGAATCAAGGCAGATTCTAACACCCCCTTTTTGTTTGTTTACAATTACAATTAAGAAGACCAAGCACTCCTCGACTCTTCTTTGAATTCCAATTGTTTCATTTTTTGTATTTCCTTAGCCACTTCAGCTGTTAACCGCTCTGCTAACCTGTATGTCTTTTGTCTACTAGGGCAAGCATTTCTTGTCACTATTACATGCGTAACCCCTTTTGCTTGGCCTGGTACTGTGGTAAAAGTACTGTTAAATGTCTTTATCACATTGTGAATTTCTACGGTTTGTTTGGGGGTTAAGGAAACATTCACCTTTACAGCATCAGCAGTTACAGTTTGTTCCAGTCTATCATACTATGAATTATACTATGAAAGTATAGATGTACATAAGGCCATGTGCCCTTTAAAGTACATCTCCCACAAGTGGGTTTAGTTCCCATTTTCAGTCCCTAACAGGTGACTATCTAGTTTTTTTTTTAATTTGCAAAAGAAGTAGCCTCCGCTACCTCTTTAGGGAGCATGTTCCACATTAGTACTATTCTTTGGGTGAAATAACCTCTTCTAGTGTTGCTTTTAGGATTGGTACATTTTAACTGGTAAGAATGGCTCCTAAGTGGAATATCTCTATACAAAAAGACAAGTCCGATATCTGATAATAAAGTTTGATCTTTAGAGATTTTATACATTAAAAGAAGGTTACCTCTTAATCTCAGACGTGCCAGTGTGTATAAGTTTAGATTTCTGATTCTATTTTCGTAAGTTATATTTTTGCAACCATTGATCATTCTTGTAATACACCTCTGCACCCCTTCCAGTTTGTCCATATCCTTACGTAAAGTAAGACTCCACAGTGGAGAACAGCAGTCCAGTAAAGGTCGTACATAGGCTCTATATAAAGGTTTGATACAACCCCTATTTCTTGAGGTAATTGATCTTTTTATACAATAAATTATTCTATTTCTTTTAATTGCAAGTTCTGTACAATGTTTTCCAAACTACAGGTCATTTGTAACAGTTACTCCCAGGTCTCTTACACTTGTTATTGCGCTTAAAGTCTTTCCTGCCAGACTATAGTCATAGCATTTGTTGGCTTTACCTAGGTGCTTAACACACTTATCTTGACTGAACATCATACCATTTGTTCTAGCCCAATTTTCTAGTTTTACAAGATTGAATTTCAAGGTATCCACACCTCTTTTTGTACTGATATCTACCAGAATTTTGGTATTGTCTGCAAATTTTATGGCATAACTACTAATGCTTGTATCGAGATCAGAGATAAAAAGAGTAAACAATGTAAGACCCAGGACAGAGCCCTGCAGTACTCCACTTGTCACCATCCCCGTGAAAGACTTAAAACTTCAAATTCTAATTACTTGCTCTCTATCTGAAAGCCATGACATTGCCTATCTTATTACAGATGGTTATAATTACAGCGCGATCAATTTTTCAGTAAGTATAGCGTGTAGGACTTTGTCAAAAGCCTTGCATAAATCTAGATAGATAACATCAGCAGATTTCTTTTGTTATAGTAATGTGCTCGCTCTCTCGTAAAAGGTGAGATCTGCAGTCAGACATGATCTCTTAGGTTTGAAGATACATCAATATCTTTATCAGTTTCTGGTAAAACTAAAAGCAGCTTTTGGCATTTTTTCAACCCATTTCTTGAAGAGGTTAGCATGGTATAGCTTAATAGGATTTTTTCCTGTCAAGGGTCTCAATCCATATGTAACGGTTCCAGTATGTCTAAACACTCTATAAGGCCCTTGCCACTTCATTAAAAGTTTATTTTCTGTTTTGGGAAACAGTACAAAGCTTTTTCACCTGGCTCAAAAATGTTTTCTTTTACCCCATGGTCATAATATACCTTCTCCTGGTTTTGGGCTTCTTCCTGATTACTATGGGCACTTTCAACATATTTTGTCAGATTCTCTCTTAGGGCACACATATAAGATGTTATAGATTGTTTCTGAGTGGGGTTATCATCCCACATTTCTTTTATCACATCCAGTGGCCCTCTTGGCTGCCTACCATACAGCATTTCAAATGGTGAAAACCCTGTTGATACCTGTGGCACTTCTCTGTGAGGAAAAAGTAATTGAGGCAAGCATTGGTCCCAATCTTTCCCTTCCCCTTTTACAAACCTTTTTAACATGCGTTTTAGGGTTTTTTTAAAACACTCAACAAGACTGTCTGAGGGTGATAGGGAGAGCTTCTTATGGCAGTGATACCTAGTAGTCTGTAAAGCTCCTTAAGTAATGCAGCACCAAAATTACTACCCTGATCAGTAATAATTTCTTTAGGTATGCCCACTCTGCTGAAATTTTTTGCAAGCTCTGCTGCCACTTTTGAAGCTGTGACAGTACGCATAGAACTGCTTCTAGGTCTCGAGTAGCATAGTCACATACTACCAGAGTAAATCTATTACCCTTTTTACTTTTGTCTTAAGGACCAACCACATCCATTGCAATTCTCTCAAAAGGCACATCTATCAAGGATAGGGGCACCAGAGGCACCTTGTCTTTTCTAGTGACTGGGGCTACTTTCTGACATTCAGCACAGGAATTACAACAGGTAGCAACATCTTCATGAATTCCAGGCTAGTAAAATCTGTACAGCAATCTGGCAAGGGTGCAATCCCTCCCTGAGTGGCCAGCCATAGGACTATCATGTACTATCTGTAACAACGCTGTTCTATACTTCTGTGGTATAACCAATTGCTCCGTCTGTTCCTGTGTCTGAGGTTTAACCCAAACTCTACAGTAACCCATTACATTTTTTTAAATATTGGTTCACCTTGTTTTGGTTTCACCTCCAGCTACTTAAAATAACCCTGGAGAGAAACATTCTTAGCTTGCTCTGAAACAAAGTCACAATCAGTTGTCAGTTTAGCTTCAGCATTATCATATTTTAACCTTTTTGACCATCAGTCTTTTGTTGCCACTGTTGTTTCAAATGTCTTCTTTCTTTCCTGGATTTCCGGATCTTGGAGCTGTTCTCAAACAAGTCTGAGTCAAAGTCACTGAAAGGAAAAGTGTCCCCATCATTTGAGATTTTTTTTGCCCAAGCTCTTGTTACCACTGCTGCTGAAACTGCAGGGTTCAGTTCCTCTGAGATTAACTCAGTAAATCCTGGACAGTCATTTCCAATAATCATGGATACAGGTAACTTAGGTGCTACCCCCACTTTCATTTGGTGCTACACACCCTTAATGTCAGAGTCACTTGGGTGGTGGGATAGTATCGAGTGTCCCCGTGGATGCAGATGACACCAGTACCTGGTCCTTTTGCATAATGTTTTCCCAGCACTTCAACATGCACTAGGGTCTGTCTGTTCCCAAATCAATGAGTCCCTTTACAGTCATATCCCCCACATTCAAATCTGTTAAATACTTGCCCCAATTTGCCAAGGACAAATCTACTGTAGTGTCACTCTTATGGCAATTTCTTGCAATATGACCTGGCTCATTACAGTTATAGCAAATAACGTCTTTGGGCACAGATTTGTTACCCCCACCAGAGTTCTTATCAGACTTGGAGTTTAAATGGGAAAAAGAGCGTCTTACCAGTGCTTGACTGTTATCTCACTGCTGTGGCATCTGTCTGGCCATTTGTTAGTCTTCAGCCAAAGAAACATTCTTTACCCCACTTTCTAGTCAGTGTTCCTTTACCCAAAGCTACACATCTGTAGGCAGGATGTTGATGAATTGCTCCATTACAAATGTGTTGATCTGGGGGACTGTTTTGCCCTCTGGTTGGAGCCATTTAATAAGGAGCTTTCTGAGTCGGGTGAAGGCTTCTTAAGGATTGCCGAATGCCTTGTACTTCAGGGACTGGAATCTTTGCCTGTAGGTCTCTCCTGAGATGTTGTATCTTTTCAGGATTTCTTTTTTCACAAAGTCATAGTTTTCTGACTGTGCAGTGCCCATACTGCTGTAGCCAAGTTGGACTGTACCTGTCAGGTAAGGGTACCAGTCTGTCCATTGCTGCTTTGGCCATTGGCAGGCTGTGGCAACTCTTTCAGTGATCAAGGAAAATGATATAACATTCTTTATTGTACATTAAGAAAAAGAGACAAATAAGGGATAACACAGAAAGGATGAGGATAGATGATAAAGAGTGTGGAAGAGGCCAATGGGAAATTAAATATATTGAATAAGTACTTTAGTTCTGTGTTTAAGATGGAAGCTACAGGGTCAGTACTAGACTGTATGACAAAACCAGGGATGCAGTTAGTCACATGTTAAAACTGGAATGTGTATCTGAAGAGAAAGTAGTAAAGGGTGTGAAGGACATAAAATGTAAGAAGTCCCCAGGGCTAGACAGGATGCACCCAAATGTGGTTCTGAATTGAAAATTATTTGATGCCAGGGAGGTAACTAGTGGGGTGTCTTCAGGGTCTGTGCTGGGACCACAATTCTTTTATATGGACATATAGTAAATGGTATAGGGGTGGGGTTACAGGGGAAAGTGAGTCTGTGCAGATGACACAAAACTCTGTGGAAGAGTAGATAGTGAGGAGTGAATTACTAGCATGAAGAGGGAGGTAGAAGGTCTGGAGAAGTGGATTAGTATTTGCCAGTTGTAA
The DNA here is from genome assembly GCA_016271365.2 of Neoceratodus forsteri. NCBI lineage: Eukaryota > Metazoa > Chordata > Ceratodontiformes > Ceratodontidae > Neoceratodus > Neoceratodus forsteri. The sequence goes on from CM057455.1 coordinate 714,129,371, forward strand.
TTCAGTGTCATGAAATGTAAAGATAGAGTAATGCACACTGGTTGCACACATCGGCATACAGATTATTGCATAAATGGGGTAATGGTGGTGCATACTACAGTACGTAAATACTAGTGGCATGCAAAACCATGACGTGCCTGGTTTTGGTTTTGCTAACTCACCCCTGGCTTTGGTTCTGGATCTGGTTTTGGATTCATGGACAATAGGCATTCAATAAAGAAATGCTCTATAACTTCATTTTATAGTATAATAAAGAAGAAAACAGGTTAAATTGTATAGACAACAGTTCAGCAGCATAGCAGCTAGCAAGCCCCAGTTGTTGGTAAATTCACAGGAAGTCTTCTTGTAAGGTACTTGAAACAGTAATCTAAAAGTCAAAGAACCTCAGCACAAAAGTATTGAGGCAAGGATTACCTGGAAAGGGCATTGTCAATAAAGCAAGGTTTCATAAATATGTAAAACTCACAAATCCCTTCAGTGCAGAGAATTGTGGGGAACTATATGCAAATCACAATAAAAGAGTTTTGACTGGTTCTGCTTTAAACAAGAGTGTATAGACACAAATGGCTTCTCACACACACTGCAAAGGCTGAAAACAGATGAGACAGGCACATGTTTCATCCCACACAAGACTCATAAGTGTGCCTCATCTAGAACAGCCCAGGCAAAGAATGAACCAGTCATACCTTCATCTTACTGGTTTGGGTCATGATGGAGCCCAAACTAGGCAAGTAATTTCCAAGTCACAGAATCTAAGCACAACAGCACTAAGGGAAGTGTTGCTAGGAAAGGGCATTGTGAATAATGCCAGGTTTCAAAGAAATGTAAAATTACACATATCTCTGCAAAGCATTGTGTGAAGTATGTGCAAATCACCATGAAAGAGCTTAGACTGGTTCCACTTTAAGCAAGAGTGTATAGTACCAAATGGACACTCACATACTCTGCAATGTCAGAAAACAGTAGACACATACACATGTTTTGTCCTATATAGGTCTTATTAGTGTGCCTTGTCTGTAACAGCCCAGGGGAAGGATGAACCAGTCATAGTTTGGCCTTACTGGTTTGAGCATTAGTGGAGCCCAACCTAGGAAAGTAATCTAAAAGAAAATTATAAAAAGGGTCTCAGAAATGCTACAATCTGATTGGCTGTTGGGATTCCAATAGCCTTACATTAATCCATGTTATACTGTCATGTACAGCCTGATTACCATGGAACATGAATTCTTCCTGTCAGCATTCCATCCTCTAGCACTGCTGAATGACTGGAATGCTGCATTCTGATTTTGAACCAGCATTCTTAAACTGCTGGTGGAAGAACTACTGCATTAAAAGTCTCCATCTAAATGAAGAAAACATTCAAAAAGTATACTTTTAACACATTTCTTTTGGAACCTCATCACAAAAGCACTGAGGCAAGGGATGCCCAGAAATGGCATTGGCAAGAAACCCATGTTTCAAAGAAATGTAAAATTACTCATATCCCCACAATGCAAAGCATTGTGGGAACTATGTACAAATCACCATGAAAGAGTCTAGATTGGTTATGATTAAGCAAAAGTGTATGGGTTAAATGGCATCTCAACCACTCTGCAAAAGCTGAAAACAGAAGACACAGACATGTATTTCATCCTACACCCACAAATGTAAAGGTTGGCTGAGAGGATAGAGGGCATGGTTTGATAGTTTTTAAACTAAGAGATAGGGAGACCTGCAGGTGAAGGTAATCACTCAATCGATAACAATCAGTGGGAGTAACAGAAAACAAGAAAGGGCACCAGAGGGAACAGAAAGACATGGGCACAAACAAGAACTGCGAGGTAAAGAAGCTGGCAGGGAGCAAGTTATAGGAAGGCAGAATATAAGGGCAGTTATTTATTATTCTATGAGAAGCATGGCATAGAGGCAACTGAAAGGGGGTTATGCAGGAGGAAAATTGAAAATTAATTGCTGGTGTACACAGAAAGGGTTGGGATAAACAATCTGCTCGATATACAACACCCAAGCCAATATATTGGACAGGCATGATGGAAATTCCATTATATCATGATCACTAGTTATCGAGTACTTGGATAAATACCCCTGTGCAGCATGGAATTAGACCACAACCACAACACAGCACTTCTGCTGCTATGGTTAGGTTCATACACTACATACAACAAATGTTTGACTGCTGTTGCAGTGGTGGCTGTGAACCTGAACAAGGCATTTGATCTGATTAATAAGTTTTAAGTGGTACAGGTTTGTATGAAGATGCTGTGTTGCGATTCAAAAACTATCTGGACAATCTTCAGCTGGGTGCTGAGATAAATATAGAGGATAATGTGTGGGGAGTAGTCAACAACCACGTTGTATTTGCATCGAGAGGTTACCATGGTCTGTGAACCTCGAGAGCGCAGCTCGAGAGGTTTTCAGTCACCATGGTAACCTTAAGATATGAATTCAACGTGGCTGTTAACTACTCCTTACACATCGTTTTTTATAGGGTATGGTCACCAGTTTAGGGGTGGAAGCAGCATTACATTGCAATTTAGAAAAAAAACACCTTGCCTTGTGATAATGATTTAGACGCGATTCTGTTTTCACTATATAAAAACGGGTGTTATTGTTTCAAGACTGACTACAATTTAAAATTAAGTGGAGCAACTGAAAATGCATTTTAAATCTAGGAATAAATAAATAAATGATGACTAGTCCTGCCACACTCTGAAGTAGTTTTACAACACAGGGAGATCAAATAGGCTAGGGTCAAACCGTGCTTTGCGCGTCTTCAGAAGTGTCGCAGAGCCACTATTCACTTACAGAGAGACAATTCGGAGACACATATTTGAATATTTATTCAGGTACCTGGGGAGAGGGAAAGAAGAAACAAAACAAATATTTTTTTTTTTTTTTACTCGGCACTGTGTGCACAACCGTCACAGAGGTTTGAATGACTGCTTCGCTCTGAGCACTTCTGTTGTGGAATTTAGCAGACAGTGACATTCTTTCTTGTTATGGTATCGTTCTACAGTGGTTAACAGTTAGAGAATGTCAGAACAATATCATAACAAGACTGTGTTTCTACTGAATTTTAGCAATAATAATGCTCTACCATACACTATATCACCTTTCTACTTTCATTTAATAGAACTGAGCATGCCACATGACTCTAAGAACCCCTACTCTTACCATTTTTTCTCAGTTCTTTGCCTCAGGCATTTACATCAACAGAAATATTGATGTCCACTGGTGATGCCTTATTTTTTAGAAGGTGCTAATACTATATCACTTTTAAATACTGTACAGCATGAATTCAATGTCTACTGCACTAGTTCTTAAAAGATAAGTTAGATTTAAAAGCTGCTAAGACTAAATTTATTGTGAAGTCCCCACAGAAAGGCATACCTGAGCTGTGCATATGATGCTGCCACCACCTTTGGTAAACCAGTGCAGTCTGAAACCTTCAAGTTCAGGGTGAGTACTGGGGAAACTCCAATCGGCAGAGCCACAAGGACCTCAGCTCTTGGTGGGTTCAGTAGGAAAACTTCTAACTTCTCTAACAACTTAGGAGTCAATAGATCTAGCAAGAGTAACATCTTTATTGGGGGGGGGCTTGGAAGGCAAAACAGTAACTTTTTTTATAATAGCATCTTTATTAAAGATTTTCAAAAATTGGGGAAAAACAAACAAGGGAAAGAAGTATTTACATCAAATAGAAACACTGCAATATTACAGTATATCCCAAATGAAAAATGACAGTAGTAAAAAATATATGGTACAGTCAGTAACCATTAATCAAAACAGATACATAGAAACATAGATACAAGAATTATAAATGACTTTGGCTACTCAAAAGGGGGTACCATACAAATATAACCAGTCGGTTTATATTATAGAACATTCTCAATGCAAACAAAAAGATAATGAGAGGAAGTCCAGGATGTAGGCATTCTCAAGTCCACCAAGCAGAATATAGCAAAACTGGAAAAATGTCTGGTCAAATTCTAACCGAAACAGAACCCATTTTTGCCAGAAGGCAAAACAGTTACTGCAACAAGCAACTTAAACATTGACCTCTTAGGAGCCCTTCCAAGCAGGTCATCTCTACAATATCCCCACCTGGTACCAGGATTTAATCAAACTAATCATTTGAGACTTCCCTCCAGCACCCTATTCACACCTGTGAGTAGGTCTCTATTATGTCCCCTCTCGCTTTCCTGTCTTCCAGGGTGTACCTGTTGAGATCCCTCAGTCTCTCTTCATATGACTCATGTTTCAACCCCTGTACTCTTTTAGTTGCCCTCCTCTGGACTGACGGTATCCTGTCTATATACTGCCTGAGGTACAATCTCTAGAACTGGGCACAATACTCCAGGTAAGGTCTCGCAAGTGAGCGATACAGTGGCAACACCACCTCCTTCCTTCTGTGGAGGTACCTCTCCCAATGCATCCTAGCATCCATAGCTATACCCACTGAATTGCCACACTGGCAGAAGGATTGTCAGAACCCAATGACATTCTGGCTTCTGGTATAGAATTTTGCAAATAGTTCTAGGGTTCTAATCTTCTTTACAGCTCAAGCTCTTGTGTATAGCTTGCATTGGAGAGAAAGAACAGATAAAGATAATAATAAGAGAAAAGGAAAAAACAAATGTCCTGCCCTCTCAGCACAGCAATAATTAAGTAATAAGAAACAACAGGGTGTGGGTTATTAGGGATTTACCCATGCCTTGTGTGGTGTGTCACAAGGCACAGCCGAGTGACTTAACCACACAAGAAGTGGGTAAATCACCCAATAACTCATCCCCTGGAGTGCCTTATTGCGATTATACAATGGACCCATGTGTAAAATAAATTTAAAACGTGTTTAATTATGATTTTTATAAGTGCCATTTCTCAGCCGTGGGTTATACAGGATTTACCCACAGTCATGTGACATGTTTTGACCACTGAGGTTACAGGATTTTCATACACCATTGTATAATATTGTTTCACTGCACATGCAGAAAATGGAAAACACATAGTGCCTTCCAAAATGAAAATACTGAATGTCACAGTTCCATACATTTTGCACATCTGCATATGAGCAGCGCATGCTTATATTGTCTCTCCTAAAACATTGTAGGATGTAATTCCCAATAATTATTCTGTTTTCCAGGTTGGCATCTCCTGTTTTTAAATGTCTGAACAGAACAAAAAAACATTTTATAGTGTATAGTAGTGCATTGTTCTATACAGAATTTCATTCCTTTCAACATGCTGTTGTACCATAGTTCAAAGGTCATGGAATGCGTTTGTACCCTTCTGGGGTGCAACAACATTCTGAAACCTCTAGAGACTGCAGAAGTCAGTTTCATTCTGAAAGCTATTAACTGTCAGCACCTCCTTCTTCATCCCATACCCAGCTCCTGGGTTCCTGTGCCCTAGGTGCATGATTTTTCACTTTTTGCCATTGAACCCCAACTGCCATGCTCTTGAGCACTCATGAAGTTTCCAAAGGACTCTTTGCACTCTCTTCATCCTCTACTGAGTGTTCACCCTATTACAGACTTTGGTATCATCTGCAGGAAGGTATACCTTCCCTTCCAGTTGTTCCATAATGTCACTTTTTAAGACATTGAAGAGGACCAGTCCCAGTACTGAACTGTGCTACACCTCGCTGGTCACTGTCCCCTCATTAAAGTGAGTGCTGTTAACCACCATCCTCTGTTGCCTATCCATTAACCAGTTCCTAACCAATTCACCACTTTGGATACCACCCCTAGGCTGCTGGATTTCTCTGTCAGTCTCCTGTGCAGCAAAGTGTCAAAGGCCTTACTAAACTCCAGATAAGCCACATTCATTGCCCTCATCTAATCTATTTACCTGGTCACCCAGTTGAAGAAATCAATCAATCAGATGTGTCTGGCATGATCTCCCCCACCCCATGAACCCATACTGCCTTTGGCCTTGTAGCCCATTCAATTCAAGATTCTCTACCAATCTTTCCATTAACTGGGTTTGCATTTAGCCTGGTGGCATAGAAGGTTGAGGCACTGGATGCCACACCTCATGCCACACCAGTGACCCTAGTTTGGGAGTGAACTTGGGCCGTCGTGTGTCAGTCGGGAGGGAGGGGAGGGTGCAAGATGGATTGAGCAGCTAGCAGGCAGCTCCCCTCTCCCGGGAGGGGTGGATCTGGGGTTTCCTCTGGAGCTTGACTGCCACCTGGCAGTGGATAGGTGGCAGCACACACCAAGGGGCCAAGGGGGAACCTGGCATTAGGTCAGGAGGGCAGAAGGGGCCATCACCGGAGCCATGGTGCGCATGGGTGCCTCCATGCGCATATGCATCCGCGTTCTAGGGTCTCAGGTAATCGGGGGAAAATGGGAAACTAATGGAGCCGCAGCAGGATGAAGCCTCCGGGCCAGGTCTGGGGGTCTGCTAGGACACGCAAGGTGTTACAAGTGCCTGAACATCCCCGGAGTCCGGTAGGTTGGCTGACGAGCAGCTGAGGCCTGCCATGGAGAATAAACACTGATATGGAAACAAAAAAAAACAGGGTTTGCATTAATTTCTCCACCACTGATGTGAAACTGACAGGTCTGTAATTGCTGGCCTCCTTCCTGCTGATGGTCCTATGGGGGTCTATGTATTAATATGCTGCCTGCTCAGCCCACATAGCTACACACCCAGAGACAGGCACTAAATGAGCAGTATGTACAACTCTGTGCTCCCACAGGGTGCCTGTCCACATCCTGCCCCCTTGCATACAGCTGCGCAGGGGGTGGTTTGACGGTCAGAGGCAGGCATCCAATCGGATGCCTGTCCTGGGTCCCCAGACTGGATCTGCTGCTCTGTGCAAGCAGGGTTGGCATGGGATTGTGTTTTTGAAGTATGGGCAAGTGACTAAATGACTACTCCCAGCCTTCCTGCCAGTCCAGTGGGCTGCAGCAACATAGTGGAGGGATTTCCTGTCCTGCCACAGCCAGCAGGTGTCACTGGAGGAGCATGTGCTTATTTATTTATTGTCTTGGAGAAACACCTTTGAGCTAGAAACTCTTTTACAAAGGTTCCACATCATAGAACAGGTACAATGTACACGCAAACAAGGTACAGTAAAATACAACAATCCGTGATACAGAAGTAAGTGCCAACAAGTTACGGGGCTAATAATAAAAGACAAATACATACAGACCTACAAGACACTTGTGGGCATACAAGATACAGTCAAGTACAATCAACGATACAGGGTTTGTTTATTTATTGAGTTTTGGTAATTTTGTGCAAACAAATTAGTAAACAAAAAACATATCTAGTGTGTAGCTCGGCTGCCGTCAAAATACTGACTTTGTTAGGCAGGAGAGTGAGCGGGAAGAGTGGGGATGCAGTAAGGAACTGTAGTAGACAAATGGGGGATGGGTAGGGGGAATAAATTGGGTGGTGTACAGAGAGAGGGGAAGAGTTAGGGGTGTGTAAGGTAGGTCAAGTGAGTAGAGTGGGGGGTATTGGGGAGCAGGTGAGATAAGGTAATTGGATGTGGGGAGGGGTGGTGAGAGGAACTCAGATGAGTGTTGTGTTTGGGAATGGCAGTCACAGCGGCTAAGAGAGGATAGGTGCTCAAGATGTTTACAGGATACAGAAGGGTCTCCGCTACCATATCCTGCACCCCTTCCCCCTTACCTGGCAGTCTTCAGCTTTGTGAATGGTGAAGAGTGCAGGCATGCCCCTGGATATGCCCCCAGACTGGCTGTGCGTGTTGCTGCGTGATCGGCCAGGGATCGGGTGCGGAAGAGATGTGTGGCCCTTCTGTACATGCCATGGGCAATATGCAAGACACCCAGTACACATCTTAGGGACATAGAGTTGCCTATGTGTCACAGATTTGCAGCCTGTAGATGACCCACACCTTCATGCATAGGCTTCATGGAGAAGGGCCACATCTGCTGTCCTCCAGTTCTCCATAACCACACCTCTTTCCAGTGAGCTGTTGAATAAGGTCATCAGTGGGGCACCTAGCACCACCCTAAGTTCCTTTAGTACCTCTGGGTGTAACCTATCCAGTCCCATGGCATTTTCCACCCTAAAAGCTGCAAGTTCCTTCAGGACTCTTTCCTGTGAAAATGGACGTCTGTCCACCTCCCCTTCATGCTACTGCTGCTCCCTGGCGGTTCACCCCTTCCCCCACTGAGAAGACTGAGCAGAAGTACCTGTTCTGTGTCTCATTTTTCCAGATCCTCTTTTGTGCAGTCTCCCTCTGCCGCCCTCTTTATCCTCACTATCCCATGCCTTGCTTTCCTCTTGTCACCTATGTATCTGAAGAAAGTCTTATCCCCCTTGGCTACCCCCTTTGGCTATCCTTCCTCGTTCTGTGCCTTTGCTTCTCTTGCTGTCCTTAATGTTTCCCTCTCTTTTACTTGGTATACCTTCCTGTCCTTTTCCCTCTGGGTTTCCTTATACCTCCTGAATGCCTCCATTTTTCCCACACTACTTTGGCCACTTTCATAGAGAACCATAACAGTCTCGTTTTCCTTCTATTTTTACTCGTTTCATGCAGAGGTTAGTTGCCTTAATTATGCCTTCCCATTTTTCTCCACAGTTCCTCTTCCCCTCCATGGCAATTCCCCTCTGAGAGGCAGTTTTTGTGGCAGTCTCCCATTTCTTTAAAATCCTCCCTCTGAAAGTCCAGGACCCTCATCCTCATGTGTTTTGCCTCTGTTCCCATGTTGATGTTAAACCACACTATACGGTGATCACTGGTACCTAGGGGACTTCCCACTGTGACGTCTGCAATGTTATCCCAGTTTGTAGGCATCTGGTCCAGCACTGCCCTGTCCCTAGTGAGTTCTTCAACTAGCTAACTGAAATAATCCCATTGAAGAGAGCTGAGGATGGCCCTGCTCCTTACCGAAGCTGAAGCTGGATGGCTCCAATCCACACCAGCCAGATTAAAGTTCCCAACTAGCAGCATCTCCCCCTTATTTTCCATCCTCATGAAGGACTCTCTAAGGGCCTTATTTAACTCCTCTCCCTGTGCTGGAGGTCTGTATACCACCTCTGTATGGGTAGTGGCCCCAGTTTCTGTCTCCAGGTTGACCCACATCACCTCCAGCCCTTCTTTTTCCTCTAGGTGCCCCTGTACTTCCATGTCCTTGATTCCTTCCCTCACATACAAACAATACATGTACTTATTTATGTTTTTGTGCATAAGAACTTTATTATATTTATGTAGAAATTGTGTTTGTAAGTTATATGTATATGTTCTAAAGCCCGTAACTGAATGCATGGTTTGGACCTCCTTGGAAATGAGTTTTTAAACTCAATGGAGTTTATCCTATATTCTTGCTCATTTTATTATGAATTTGAATACAGTTTTACAAACAAACAAACATACAAGTATAGTAAAACCCCTCCTCCCTTCCATGTTTCTCCTGAACAAAGAGAAGCCTGGTATGACCATGCCCCAGTTATGGCTGTCAATGCTCCATGACTCAGTTGTGGCCACAAAATCCAACTAGCCTCTGCCATGATGGCCTCCAGGTCCAGAATTTTATTTTCCAGACTCCTTGCATTGGTGCACATGACTCTCCACACCTTACTCCCTTCCCTGCCTGCTTCCCTGCTTCCCCCTCTTGCTTATGCAGTCACATGAAGCTCCTCCTGACCCCCCTTCCCATGTTACCTTCTCCATTACCCATCTCTTTTACTCCTTTCTTCTTGCTTTCCTGATTTATACTCCCTGCTTTCTGCCTTGTCTCCAACCCTGTCTTTTTTCACCCTTGGCCAAGAGGAGCTTACTCACCTTGGACTCTTCCACCCTGCTACATTATCATCTGGGTATGGCAATTGCTGTATCTCTTGATTTTACAGCCTCCCTTCTGCTAGCTTAGTAGTATTTGAACCTTCAAGTAAGGACTGTGATCTCCTTCCAGGAAAAATGCAGGTCTTCTCTCCCATGGAGACTCATATCTTTCCAGGTTAGCTCTCAGTCCCCAATGGAGCTAAAGCCCTCCTCCATGCACTTTTCCTTCAACCAACTGTTAAAAGCCCTGGTGTGGGGTATCCTGTCCTCTCCCTGACCGTATACAAGTAACACTTAAGCAAAAGTTGCTATGCCTGCCGCTTGCTTGATGTCCATCCCGGCTCCATAAATTCTCCATGCACTATCCCTACCCTATCCTTTCCCAGGTCATTTGTCTCTAGGTGGTAAATGACATTTAGCGCCCTCTAATCTCCTGCTGCCCTAGCGATCCTTGGGATTTGCTCTCCACACCTCCAAGCTGAAGCACCATGGAGGCAATTTACCTCCCTTTCCCCTTCTCCCCCCAACCCCAAGTCTATCCCCCTAACAACAGAGTGCCCAGCAGCAGCTGCTTCCTTGACTGGGAGCCACTTGCTCCCTCTTTGGGACCCCCCCTTGCAAGCATCCTCCCTTTCTCCCCTCCAACTGCTTCAGGTGCCTCCTCCGTGTTGCCTGTCCTGCCAGTATGGTTAATGGAACTATGCAGTGGTACAGACTGAGGAGTGTATACCCTTCCCACCTCCCCCACCATCCCAGAGCCCAGCAAAATCCAACCACTCTGCCTAGGCATCCTCTGGGAGCAGCAACAGAGTTGGTGACCCCCGAGTAGGGTAGAATGTTCTCTGCACCTCTGCTAGTTCAACCCGGAGTCCAGAAACCTCATCTCTCAATCTAGAGATGTGAGGAGGCCACTGGATCTCTGGTCTCCCTGGGCATCTACAGTGCAGGCAGGTTCTCTATTTGAACTCTCTTCACACTTCTCTGAAACTAGTTTCCCAGCTTCTTTCAGGATGGACCACTGGTCTCTGTCTCTGTCTCTGTCTCTGTCTCTCTCTTTCTCTCTCTCAGGACTGCTGAGGGCCTGCACTGACCCACATGCATCCTGACTTCCAAACTCTTGGACCAGTAGCAGCCAGATACTTGGATGAAATGCCTGCTATGGTACCTGGCACAGCAGCCCTGGATATTGTTCTGCTCCTTCCTCCCACTCACTCAAATCCTTCTCTATGAATACACTACTCACTCCTGCAGTTGTCTCCAATCCTGTGCTATATTTTGTTGCCTTACAATTCCTTCCCCCAGTGCCTCGATCCTGTCAAAATTAATTTCCCCTGTCACCCAGTTTCTTCCATCATTGCCTGCTGAACAAAGCACAAACTGTGCTTCATTCACCCTTCAAATTGTTACAGTTTGCACGTTAAAACCATATATAGCAGTAACTTGTTCATACTCCAGCTGTGTTCCAATTTGGACTCATATTAGTTGTTCCTCTTCAGATGCTCTGCCTAGCTCATCTTGTTCATTTTGTTGCTTCCTAATTGTTTAACTAATATGTTTTATTTTTGATTTGTGTAACCAACATAACAATGCTGTTCTCTTCTCATTTCCCACTTCCTCCAGGATGCATCTGGAAATAAGTTATTTCAGCTCAGTGTGTCTCTGCAGGTGATTTTTTTTGGAATAAATACATTTTAGTCTTTGGCTTTTCAGTGGATCTTCAGCATCAAACTCATGCTGGCTTGCACGCAGTTGCTACTCTCTTACGTGTCAAAACTTAGCAGCTTCCCTCATAGTTTGCTTCCTCTGTTTTGAGCCAGGAATGGTGAGGTTTACACCCACTCTCAGATCTGCATGCCTTCAGAACAGTCCTTCCTTTATTGACCCTTCTTATTGCTCTTTTCCATTGGTGCCTGGGGTTGTCACTCAGGGAACTCCACAGCCCACAGGTCAATGGAAAGGTACCAGAATATGGGTCTCCTTCTTCCAGATGTCTCCAGGAGTCTTTGTGGTTGTGGGGATGCCATGTGCAGATTTGTGCACATACAGTCTGGCTGATTACATTATGTTACTTGGCGATAAGGATGAGAGAAATGGGCCAAAGCCAGCTTTGACTCATCTTCAATTTGGGGCCTGACAATTCAGTTCAGCTTTACCAATTTGGCTGAACCACTTCAGCTCCCATTGCAGTAACTGGTGAAGAGTAAACTGGTTAGGATAGGATAGAATAGGATAAGATAGGACAGGACAGGAACTTTATTTCTATTACGCTCCTTCCCAGATGCTCGGAGCGCTTAACAATATTAAAATTATACACCTTACAAAATCACACATAACGCTCATGAAGCAGAGACTAATACATAATCCTACCTATCCAATGAACAAACAGTATAGTAATAAAACAGATTAAAATAATAAATCATAATTACAAACACGATCAACAGTCCATAAATTACCCAGTTAATAAAATCAGCAGGGGTTAATTATCAGCTCAAATTAAATGCCTGCTCAAAGAGCAGCATTTTTAGACTTCTTTTAAAGGCTCCAACTGAGGGTGCCTGTCACAGATAATGGGGTAAGGAGTTCCACAAGGTTGGCGCAGCAACCGAGAATGCCTGGTCCCCAGATTGCCGCAGCCAAGCCCTGGGAACTGTCAGGATGCAACCCTCGGCGGAACAGAGAGCCCGAAATGGGCAATGAGGAATCAGGAGATCTTGCAGGTAGACTGGTCCCCTCCCATGCAGGGCTTTATAGGTCAGCAACCCAACCTTGAAGACAATCCTCCACCTCACTAGCAGTCAGTGCAGTTCATGAAGGACAGGTATGACATGTTAAAATTTTGAAATATCCATCAACAACCCCGCTGCCACATTCTGCACCAGCTGGAGCTGGCAAAGGTTGCCTCCAGATAGCCCCAGGTACAGGGCATTGCAGTAATCCAATCTGGACCTGACAAAGGCATGCAGCAGGGTGGGAAGATTGTCAGGTGGTATCAGGGCTCAGATCCAGGCAATGTTCCTCAAGTGGTAAAAAAACACTTAACGATGGTCAACACCTGAGCCTCAAGTGTCAGGCCATCATCCAGGACCACACCCAGATCCTTCACCCAAATGGCGGGAACTAGGAGACCACTCCCTAGGACTAGCCCAAAGGGGTCCTCAGATCCCCCCATCACAGCAATGACCTGGTTCCACTACTAGTACCTCCATTTTATCCAGGTTGAGTCACAGCCAGTTGTTTATCATCCAGATCTGGATCTCTTCCAGGCAGCTGTTAATCACCAAGACCGCCACCTGGTTTCCAGGTGCACAGGACAGGAATAGATGGGTATCATCAGCGTAACAATAGAAATACAGTCCATACCACCTGACAATGTCACCCAATGGAAGCATATATACTGTAAACAACAAGGGTGACAGGACTGACCCCTGCAGAACACCACAGAACAGTGGCATCGGATCAGATGAGGACAACCCCATCATCACCCTTTGTACTCTGTCTGTGAGGATGGACCTAAACCAGTTGATGACTGTTCCAGTTAGTCCCACCCAGCTCCACAGGTAGTCCAGCAGCACCTCGTGATCCATGGTATCAAATGCTGCTGAGAGATCAAGGGGGATTAAGATGGTATGCTCTCCCCTATGTCTCACCATCAGGAGATCATTTAGCACCCTTACCAGGGTGGTTTCAGTGCTATTCCAGGACCTGAATCCAGACTGGAAACATTTATAAATGGTGGAGGAGGCAAGATGCATCTCAAGTTGACAGGCCACAACTTTCTCTAGAACCTTCCCTAAAAATGGGAGGTTCAAGACCAGCCTGTAGTTGCCGAGACACTCTGGGTCCATCAAGGTTTTTTTTCAATAGGGGCCTAACCAATGCTTCTTTCAAAGCCCTAGGAAATACCCCTCCCTCAAGGGAACATGGGATAATCCCAGCAACCACAGGCTCTATCAGGTTCACACATCCGACCAACAGACAGTTTGGACCTGGTTCCATATCACAATATGTTGGCCACAGCATCAAGAATATGTCCTCCACCTCCTCCATTCCAACTGGATCAAACTCATTCCAGACAAGAAGGGTGCCCTGGCATGACTCAGGGCAGACCCCACTATCCCTTTGGGTGGCACTGGAAGAGATCTTGGTCCTGACAGAGGACACTTTGTCAACAAAGAAGGGAGCAAACTCATTGCATCTTGTGCTTGAACCTGCTCCTCCAGCACGGAGACAGGCCAGTTGTAATAGCCTGTCTACCATGCAGAAGAGCTGAACTGGTCTATTCCCTGCCACAGCAATCACCCTAGACAAAAAAAATCTGCCTTTTTTTGGGAGATTGCCCCCCGATAGACAGCGTCATGTGTCTTAAGGGCCAGTTTGTCCTCCATCAGGCCAGAACTCGTCCAGCACCGCACTAACCTCCGACCTTTAGTCTTTAACTCCCTAAGCTTGCCATCAAACCAAGGGGGCCTTCAGTGAGTAAGCAAAGATCAGACATGGATGGGTGTGATTGAGTCGAAGGCCTCAATGATGGCCCCATTATAAGCCGCCAGTGCCTCCTCCGGCCCGATCACACATGCAGTCTCCACACCCAATAGGTCCAGTATCACCAGTAGTCCTATTGGGGCCAATCCCCTTAAAGGGAGATACTGGACCAGCTCCACAGAGGTCGGACTCTCCAGGGGGCCCCAAACGTGAACCCCATGGTGCTATGATCCAGCTAAACAACCAGATCAATCCTGAGGTCTTCAACACCAAGACCCAGAGTGCACACCAGGTCAAGAGTGTGGCCATGCAAGTATATCGCAGAGGTGACAATTTGCAACAGGCCCAGGGCCTCCATAGTCTGCAGAAGGTCACGTCCAACTAATGAGAACCCATCGTTGACCCAGGTCTTGAAATCCCTCAGAATTAACTATCTGGGAGACTAACACCAGGCCGGTGACAAAGTCTCCAAAGTCCTGTAAAAAGTCCCCCCCCTCCCCACTGGGAGTGTGATAAACCAGAAGAATCCTTTAACCCACGCCCAGCCCCCCCACACACAGAAACACAGTCAAATGACCCGGTAGAGCTGACTGGTAGCACCGTGAGGCCCAGACTGGCTCTAAAATAAATAGCTATACCCGCTCCTCTGCAATCCTTCCTCAGGCTGTGTATCACAGAGTACTCAGACGGCACTGCTACCTCCAAAAATGGGCACGACATTTTTATCCAGCCAAGTCTCCATGATACAAGCCAGGTCTACTGAGGAGACCAAGTCCGCTATAATTGCGGTCTTGTTTCTGATCCATCTGGCATTGCAAAGCACAGCCTGAGTAGGATGAGGGAAGACTTTAGGAGCAGCCTCCTGCATATCCCCACAGGTAGAACCCTTGTGTATGGGATTCAGACAGGGATGACCCCTCTCCAATTCCCATTTTGCCCTAGAGCACCCCCTGAACCTCACCACCTTTATCTAAGACTCTCTGGCAGCCACTCAAGTAGCCCCTGACCTTGACCCTCTCCTACGAGCTATCCCCAAAGCCCTGCATCTCCCATACATTTCTGCAGTCAATGGGGGAAGCACAAAAGGATGAAGGTCATGCAGCTGGGCTACTACTGATAAGGTGCACCTTACTGGCCCATAACCCCAACACATACTGACTGCCAATCCCAATACCCAGCTCACTTTTTATAACCAAATACACACACCCCAAATACTATACAAACATTCTAAAAATAGAGAGTTTACAACCTCCTCCATACATAAACAAACATGCCATTACTCACATACCAATTTCCCCTAACAAATCTGCCCAACCGAATTCCCAACACAATAATACCAATCAACCCAAACTAATAAATCAAAAAAGAAAAGGTCCACTGTGCACTAACAGTTTGTAATTAATATGCTCTGATTAAAAAGCATTTGATTTGGTTAATCGCCTTCTGCTATTAAGTAAACTTCAAACGCTTGGTGCCTCTGGATCTACCTTATCCAGGTTAGGCAGCTATCTTGTCAGTCGGTTGCAATCTGTCTCACTCTGCAAAGTCCTCTCATCCTCTGCCTCTATCCCCTGCAGTGTCCCACAAGGCTCAATACTTGACCCCTTGCTCTTTTCCCTTATTAATGATAGCCCTACCACTTTTCCTCACTGTCGTACCGTTATGTATGCTGACAACAAGGTCCTCTTCGCTGCCTCCAGGTGCATTGTTGACCTCAATAATCACTTGCTGCTTTTCAACATATTCAATCCTGGCTCACCTCTAATTATCAAATCCTTAATGTATCAAAGACAAGATGGCAGCTCAGCTGAGCCAGCCTAAGCACTAAGTTTGTTCGTCTGTCTATTTTATTTATTTACGTTTATTTTACGTTTATTTTTCTGCTTGTTTTATTTTGTGTGTTAACAGACTAGTTAGGGCTGAAAAAGTGAGTTAGATTAAGGTGAGAGACATTTGGGGTTTTTTGAGTACCAACTACAGGAGTTTTCAGCTTCTCGGTAGTGTGTGCGGCTCCTTTCCGACCACAGTGTGATAGGCTGTGGAGTTGGGGAGTTGTGGGAGTCGTGGGGAGGATTTTGGCTTGTCCTGGAGCTGTAGCTGTGTTGGAGAACCTCTAAATTGTGTGAGAGGATGCCACTTGGATTTCATACCGCTACCTCCCCCCCCTCTTTTAAGGGGAGCTTCGGTGTCTACCTGACCGCTTATCTGACCGCAGTGTGGCAGACTGTGGAGTCGGGGAGGAGCGGGGAGGATTATGCGCGATTTTTTCTGGCTGGATGTGTTACTTTCTGCCCTTCTGGAGGAGAAATCTGGATGAGGAACTGGAATTATAATGCTGACCTGTGTTTTGTGGGGATTTCTGAACATCTTGGAGGATCGAGCTATAGCTAAGGAACTATGCTGAACCATAACCCGAAATATTGTGGTACAGGGATTTTCCTTAATTTGTGCTGGGGAGTCAGGGGTCGAATTTTGCTGTGGCTTGGGGGATCTGAGTTGTGGACCAGCTGGTGAGTTGGCCGGTGGGCTCAGGGTCCTCTTTGATTCCCCAGGGGCGTCTACTGATAAGTGGATGGCAGTTGGTGGTTCCTTTTGTCACAGTTAATATTTTTGACTCGGGCCCCAGCACATAAGCTTCTCTTCATGCCTATCTGTAGTGGATTTTCCGGGACTCCCTGTGTGGATTTTGGCGTGGAAGGAGTGGTTCAGTGGCTGGTTACCTGTGCCCTATAAACTGCTAATACGGTCAGACGTTTTTATTTTTTTCTATTTCTGATGACTTGGATTATGTCATTGACTCTATAAGCAGTGAGAGTGCTTATGTTTTTTCTCCAAGCAGTGAGAGGGCTTGGATATCTTCAACACTTCTACTTTACACCTGAAGCTTGCTTTATCCAAAGTACTGCTGGCTCCTTTGTATAAATCGACTTTGAGTATATATTTTTCCTTTAGACCCTGGGTAGTGAGAGAACCTTGGGAGCTGAATGGTTTTTGTTTTAACTGTTATCTCTTGGGGAGGCGTGGTTATTTAGATTATTTTTGGATTGAATGGCTCAAAGTTTTGTTTTTTTTTATTTTAAATTGTTATATGTTGGATTTTGGGCTGTGTAGTATTTATTGTTAATTTTATTATTTAGATAGTTGATTTTGGGATTTTTGTGTGATAATTATCTGTTTGGATCATTTGTGATATTTATTTAACTGTGAGTTTATTGGTCATTAAATGCCTGGGATGTTGGCCTCCGTAGTCATGCACTATTCGCCCTCTGCTCTTTGCGCCCTCCGCCCCTTTTTTCCTCCTCCTCTCCAGTTCACTACCTACCAACAGTGTAGGGCTTTGGGTATCACGCATAGGAGTTGGCAGCGGGGGTGCAAACATTAGAGGGCGAATGAGGGGTGCCATCACATTAGGGTAGTAGGTTCCAGGAGACGCCCTGGGGTGAAATGGAACCCAGAGCATGGGGCTCCATGCTTGGTTTCCATACCCAAGGGCACTACTGATTATAGTAGGCAGATGGTTAGGGTGGCCCTAGAGGTTCATCCAACTCGGGTGGTGTTATGCAGTGCCAGGTCCATTAAAAACAAGACTGCAATTATTGCGGATCTTGTTGAAACACTGGACCTGCCTTGCATCACTGAGACCTGGCTGGATGAAAATTCTGGCCTCATTTTGGAGACTTTAACTCCAGCCTGTTACTCAATGATACACCACCCAAGATTGGATCATGGGGGGAGGGGGGCTGGGGGTTGCGGTCTGTTTCAAGACCGAAGTGAACTTCACGAGTGTACTAGTTGAGGAGGCAGAGTTGTTTGAGTGTACCATAGTAGCAGGTGTAGGTTGTTGGATTGCCCTCATCTACCATCCACCCAGTGATGAGAAGCGATTCCTTCAGGAAGTTGCAGACTTTGTCATTGACATGACGTTTGAGGCGCCCAGACTGATGGTTCTGGGTGACTTTAACGCCTGGATCGACAATGAACTCTCACAGTTTGGACAGCACTTCCTCCAGCTAATGACATCTCTGGGTCTTAAACAGGTGGTTACCACTGCTGCTCATAAACACGGACACTCTCTCGATCTGGTCTTCCTCCTAGGGATCGAAGCCTCCAACTTGGGGGTGGAACCAGTTGCATGGTCGGATCACTACACTGTGGGGTTTAGTTTTAGCACCCCCCCTTGTAGGCCTCCCCCGTGGAGATGGTCAGGTACTGCCCTTTATGAGATATAATTTCTCAAAGCCTATCTGCGGTACTTGACCTATCATCCCTCTCTGTGGCAAGCAGTGATCCAGAGACCCTCATGGTAGCCTATAATACAGCTGTCTCGGGGGTCCTGGCTGTTATTGCTCCAGTCTGAGTTTGTCCTCTTTCCTTCACCCTCGATCCCCATAGTTCGATAGGGTTTTGAGGGAGATGCGGCTACTAGGAAAAAAGGCTAGAGCATCGCTGGTGGAAATCTTCCCTTGATGCTGACCACCTTAGATTGATGGACCATTATCAAGTCTATCAATCCACAATCACCCATAAGAAGGCAAAGTTCCTGTCCAGGGAGATTGTGGCAGCCCAGAACCGACCAGCTCAGCTGTTCCAAACTGTGGACAGACTGTGCAACCCAGCCTGTCTCCAGGTCTGGAAAGTGTTTTCACAAATAGAGTGTGATGACCTTGTTCGTTTCTTTGCTGATAAGGTGGCTGACATCAGGGCA
This sequence comes from Neoceratodus forsteri, assembly GCA_016271365.2. Taxonomy (NCBI): domain Eukaryota; kingdom Metazoa; phylum Chordata; order Ceratodontiformes; family Ceratodontidae; genus Neoceratodus; species Neoceratodus forsteri. The sequence continues at coordinate 714,148,321 of CM057455.1, forward strand.
GGGCTCCAACCAGCACACTCTCTGGGTGTTGCTTGTGATCAGCATGAGGTCGCAATCCCCCGGTTTTCCTGGAGTACCTTCAGCCATCCCGATTTCATGGATGTCATGCAGATCATCCAGGATGTGCGCCCTACATGCTGTAGTTTGGACCCTGGACCAACTTCCCTGATTCTGGGTTGTCTTGATGTTATCGGTCTGGTCCTAGCACAGACAGTTTGGTGCTCCTTGGAATCTGGAGAGTTTACTAACTCTGAAAGAGGCAGTAGTGATACCACTCTTGAAGAAAGATACTTTGGACCCAAACTGCCACGCTAACTACAGGCCAATCACTAACCTCCATTTTTTAGGGAAGGTCATTGAGAAAGTAGTGGCAGCACAACTGGAAGATCAATTAACCATCCATGACATCTACGAGCTCCTCCAGTCCAGTTTTCAAAAGAGACATAATACCGAGACAGCGCTGGTTTGGGTGCTCAATGATCTCCTGATGGCTAGAGATCAGAAGAACCGCTCCATCTTGGTACTTCTGGATCTATCATCAGTGTTTGACACTATGGACCATGGGTTGTTACTTAGCCATCTGAGGTACATCTGTGGAATAACGGGAACTGTCCTCAGATGGTTTACATCATTCCTCACTGGAAGGACTCAGAGTGGTATCTGGAGTGTTTTCATTAGATCCAGTTTCTCTGTCTTGTGGGGTTCCTCAGGGTTTGGTTTTGTCACCCATGTTGTTCGCGGTGCACATGCTACCCCTCAGAGACATTGTAAGATGGTATGGGCTGAGGTTTCATTGTTATGCCGAAGATACCCAGCTCTACCTTTCTTTTGCACCTGACCAGGATAGAGCTCTCGGTCTTTAATAGCTGTCTCAAAGAAATCCAGGAGTGGATGGATTTGAGCTGGCTGACGTTGAACTCTGGTAAGACTGAGGTGATGGTTGTGGAACCTGGTCGCTGGACAGGAGGTTTGGGAGGTGGGTCGCCCTCTGGACTTGTTCTCGGGAGTGTCCCCCTCCCGACTTCTAACCAGGTGTGAAACCTAGGGGTAATTTTTGATGAAGGGTTGACCCTGCATTCGCCAGTGTCAGCCGTCATCAAGTCTTCCTTTTACCATCTAAGGAATATCTCCAGGATTAAACATCTGGTTCCATCCAGCGACATTCCTGTTTTGGTCCATGCCTTTGTGTCCTCATGCTTAGATTACTGCAACTCCCTATACCTAGGGCTTTCTGGGGTGGAAATCCGCTGCCTGCAGCTGGTGCAGAATGCGGCAGCCCGGCTTTTGACAGGATCTTCTCAGTCCTGTCATATTACACCGGTACTGCATGAACTGCACTGGCTGCCAGTTCAGTGGCGGATCACCTTTAAAATTGGTTTGCTGACTTTTATAGCCCTACACGGACTGGGCCCAGACTATCTGAAAGAGCTCCTGGTTTCCTACTGCCCTGGGTGATCGCTCCTCTCAGCCAGCGAGGGGTTGCTAGCGATTCCGAAGGTACATTTGAAATCTTCGGGGGCCAGATCTTTTATGTTCATGGCTCCCACACTATGGAATTCTCTACCTCATCGGTTATGGGAGTGCATGACGGTGGAGGGCTTTACATCAGCCTTAAAGATCTATCTATGGCACCAGGCTTATGGTGAATGATTAGTTGTAATAGTATTTATGGTGTTTGATTTTAAAACTGTTTTTATTCTGATTTGTTTGATTTTAATCTGTATGGCGCCTTGTTTTTTGAAAGGCTCCTTAAAAATAAAAATATTATTATTAATATTATTATTAAAGACTCAGGCTATGCTGTTCATATCCTCTAGAAAAGTCAATGCAGAGTACCCTAAGCTACAGGTTCTATGTTGTGATGGGTCTGCAGTCTCGACTACTGACTCCTTCAAATACCTTGGTGTGAAACTTGACCCTGCACTTGATTTTTCCTCTCACATTAATAAGGTATGTAGATCAGTCAACTCGAAGATTGGAGTCACTTACAGAGTGCATTGCTCCCTTACCCCTGCTGCCAGGATCTCAGTAGCCAAGGGTATCCTGCTCCCTAGACTCAAATGTGCTCTCCCTGTCCTTTCCCAGGCCAAAGCCAGTTTACTCCATAAGTGAGACACCACATTTTTGATTTATTTACGATCTTAGATTAACACCTTTGAGACCAAGCTCATTACACAGGTTCCACTTCAGAGGTTATGCAAAAAATAAACAATGCAATTATTTATTTTATTCTTTGCTAACCAGGTAGTTGGTAAACAATTAAAATAAGGACATCTACAATAATCATATACTTGAGGATTATAAAATGTAAAGAGTAATGGGAACTTGCCGGTAAGGCTAGGACACATTAGAACAATCAGAGGTGAACACGCAAGTCAGCAGCACACAAATATTGACAGCATTACGGAAGTTAAGAGACAACAGGAGACAAAAAAAGCTTCCACGGGGAATACATCAGCCCAAAAGGCTTTGTCCAGTTGGCAAGAGGTTGAAGTAGGAAGCAAGAGTCAAAGGAGTTGGTGAGGTAAAGGGCGAGCCCAGACAGAGTTGGAAGGGTATGGAAGATAGGATGGGGTATATGGGGATCATGGGGGGGTAGGAGGAAGGGTAGGATAGGGCAGGTGAGGCTGTTTGGGAACAAATTCAAACAAAGAGAAAAATACTGTAAGTGCAATCAAGAGGGAAATAAGAGGCTGAGACAATAGAGAACTATGATTATGAAAAACAGTCACAGCTGGAACGCATGACTAGCTGTTGTCTCAGTTTTCTTTTAAAACAGCCTAGTGAGGTAACAGAGGAGACATCAGGGTGAAGAGAGTTAAGCCAATGTATGGCATGATACGTGAAAGATCTTTGACCCATAAAGGTCATACAATGTGGAATTTTGAAAATTTGACTTTCAGAACTGTGGGTGCAGTGTCTGTGGTCACATGTGGAGAGGAGATTCTATGCCCCAATGGACATCAAGCCCAGACTAACTTTTTAACGTATACATTATGCACCCCGTATGTCCATTACAAGTGGCATCCAGTACATTGTCAGTGCTCAGATCTATGGAGCGATGAAGAACTGGAGTGCGATCAGAGACAGAGGAGTATAGCCATAAGCTGCATCAGTGACATTCTCTCTCTGTACACCAGGAACATGGGTGTGTGAGCAGGCAGACAGTATTTTGAGCTCCAGCTCTTGTGCCCGGTCTCAGAGAAAGTGAGTTTTGTAGAGGACCAGCACTTCTTTTGACAAATGCCACAAGTGGGTTTGAGAGTGAAGCAAGTCTTAGTCTCTCTCTCTCTCTCTCTCTCTCTCTCTCTCTCAGTCTTTCTCTCTCTCTCTCTCTCACACACTCTCTCTCTCTCTCTCTCTCTCTCTCACTCTCTTCCCTTCTCCTTCTCTCCCCCTCCCTCCCCACTGGAACAGCAACATTGGTTACCTGAAAGTGTCAGTGCTGGTTTCACCAAATAGAGGATCTTTGAGTTAGAAGGATGAGCGTCCTGAGGATTTCAGTGGACTGGAGCACCGGCTTGTAAAAGTGTTTTACTCATAAGTTTTTATGCGGTGGTGTGGAGGTTGCTCTGGTAACAGGGGTGGAGGGGTGGGGTGGAGGTTACTTTGGTAAGGGGTGGTGAGATTCACACTTGCTGAGGTGTCAAGATTGGTGATTAAGCAAGTCACTAGTTAAATAGCTTGGGAGGAAAGTCTCGATCTAGCACAATTATACACATTTGCACCTTTTTGAGGTGTCAAGGGAGCTGTTAATTAGCAAATTAGTTACCGCTAAATGCAGAGTTACAGGTCCTCCTAATCAGGTAAATGTATTACAGCTCCCTATAGCAAATGGCTTTTGGTAATGGGAATTTGTCCATTACAAGCAGCTGTCCGCTACAAGCGTGTACATTATATTTGGCGCATACTGTAACAACATCTGCAGATTTGCCCTGTCGGCCTCTCATGTAACCCACCACTGCTTGCTTTACTCTGCCTTGCACTGGCTGTTCCCCAATGAACTTCGCTCCTATACACTGGGATGTTTCATTGACTCATTGACCCGACATCCCCGCCCTAACTCACTGGCAGCTATGCTAAACCCTGTGATTCACTCTCGCTGTCTGAGGTCTTCTACCTCTCCAGTGCTCTCAGTCCTGCACTGCTCAACTAAAATGGGTAAGCAAGCATTCTGGGAGCGAAAGTTCTTTAAATTTGATGGACTGCATCTGACTAAGGAGGGAGTCAGTGCATTGGGGCAGAAGTTTGACGTCTTTGCAGAATATTTAAACTAGCAAATGGGGAGAGGGGTGCAGCACCCCATACGTCGAATGGGAAGAACACCCTTCCCCCCTCAGCTAGTGGTCAAACAGGGATTCAGCATGTTTGCAGTTCATTTGCATCACCAGGTAAGAAAAAAGGTTTGTCTCCCCATACGAGCGACAGGGTAATGCCAAACCTCACCCAACAACTAACACACCGAAATCTGGCCAATGGAAAATCATGTACACAAATGCTCACAGCCTGGGAAATAAGATCCCAGACCTGCAGGCAATAATGTCAGAGGCTAAACTGGACATAGTAGCAATTAGTGAGACGTGGTTTACCAGTAACCACACTTGGGAGACTTCAGTACCTGGCTATGTATTGTTCAGAAGAGACTGAGGTGCAAAAAGGGGGGTAGGAGTGGCTCTGTTTGTCAATGAAAATATCAAATCTACAGAAATTCAGAATACACATAAGGAGCCAGAAGAACTGTGGGTCACCCTAGAAACAGGAAATGGGACAGCCATAAGAACTGGGGTTGTCTACAGGCCCCCAGACCAGGGGGAGGATATAGACACATTACTGTTAGAAGATATACAAAACATGACAGCTAAAGGGGAGGTTCTGATAATGGGAGACTTCAACATGCCGGATACAGATTGGTCAATACCAGCAGGAACATCTACCAGAACTAGACACATAGTGGATTCCCTGCAGGGGGAGGGCCTCAAACAACTGGTACAGCAAACCACAAGAGACAGGGCTATCCTAGATCTAGTACTGACTAACAGGGAAAGGGATCACAGAGCTCCAGGTAGAAGGCCACCTGGGGGCCAGTGACCATCACATGGTATGGTTCAATTTGGCTACTACATCTAAATCATCCCATTCCAAGGCAAAAATACGGGACTTCAGAGGAGCTGACTTTGATAAGATGGTCAACAGAGTTAAGCTAGCCCTGGCAAAAAGAAACACAGGTAAGGGGGTACAGGCAAAGTGGGCAGGCATTAAGGACGCAATATTTGAAGCAACATCCCATTGTGTTAGACAGAAAAGGAAGTGCAAAAGAAGAAGAAACCACTTTGGTTCTCAAATACAGTAGCAGAAAAGGTCAGAGCCAAAAGGCTGGCCTTCAGGAAATGTAAGGGAACACAGCGGGATGAAGATAGGAGGCATACCAAACTGCCCTAAAGGAAAGCAGGGAAGGCAGTAAGGCAGGCAAAGTCCCAAACTGAGGAAACACCAGCATGAACAGTAAAAGAAGGTGACAAGACTTCCTATAGATACATTAGTGAAAGGAGAAAGTCCAGATGGGGTATTGCCAAGCTTAATGGAAAAAAGGGAGCATGTGAGGAGGAGGACCCTGTAAAGGCATCTATCCTAAATAGATACTTTTGCTCAGTATTTACTGAAGAGAAGGTAGGACAAGGCCCACAGCTCAGCATCATGGACACAGGGGGGAGGGAGGTGAGCACTACTCCCTTCACAAAAGAAAGGGTCCTACAAGAGCTTGCTAAGCTCAGGGTGGATAAGCCAATGGGACCTGATGGCATACATCCCAGGGTATTTAAGAAGCTAAAGGTGGAACTAGCAGAGCCATTAGCAGAACTGTTTAGTGAGTTTCTGAGCACAGGAGAGGTCCCAGAAGACTGGAGAAGGGCTCATGTGATCCCGCTCCACAAGAGTGGTAGCAGGGAGGAGGCAGGGAACTACAGACCAGTCAGTCTTACCTCAGTAGTGGGCAAGATTATGGGGGCACTCCTTAAGGAAAGGATAGTGCAACACCTGGAATCCATAGGGCACGGGATCCAAAACAGCATGGGTTTACAAAGGAAGGTCCTGTCAAACCAATCTCATAGATTTTGACTGGGTAACCAGAGTGGTGGACCAAGGGGGAGCAGTTGATGTTGCCTACCTTGACTTCAGCAAAGCTTTGACACTGTTCCACATAGAAGATTGATAAATAAGCTGGGTAGGATCAGGGTGGGTCAGAAGTTGGTCAACTGGGTGGCAAACTGGTTGACGGGCAGAAAACAGAGAGTGGTGGTAAATGGTATACAGTCAGAAGAGATGCAAGTCACAAGTGGGGTACCTCAGGGATCAGTCCTGGAGCCAGTCCTCTTCAACATCTTCATTAGTGACCTTGCAGATGGACTAGAGGGTAGGTTGTCTGTTTGCAGATGACACCAAGATCTGCAACAGAGTAGATGATCCAGATAGGGTGGGCAGAATGAGAAGAGATCTGATAAACTAGCAAAATGGTCAGAAGAGTGGCAACTGGGATTTAATGCAAAAAGTGCAAGATCATGCACATAGGGAAGAGAAACCCTGAAGCCACCTATAGGCTGGGAGGAGTTGCTAGCAGTCACAAAGGAAGAAAAGACTTGGGCATCATCATCACTGATGACCTGAAATCATCCAAGCAAACCTCTAAAGCAGTAGATAAGGCTAGTGGGTGTTAGGGTGTAGTAGGGTATCACAAGTCGTAAGAGGGAGTGTAATAATACCTCATTACAAGACACTGGTTAGGCCCCATCTGGAATACTGCGTGCAGTATTGGAGGCCACACCTTCACAAGGACATTAACCAAATTGAGGCAGTCCAGAGAAAGGCAACCAAAATGGTGCAGGGACTGCATCAGAAGACATATGAGGACAGATTAACAGAGCTCAATATGTATACCCTTGAGCAAAGGAGGGAGAGAGAGGTGATATGATCGAGGCATTCAAACACCTTAAGGGCATGAACTAGGTGAAAGAGTCTAACATGTTTAAATATAAGACAAATAGCAGGACAAGAGGACACAGCATGAGATTGAAGGGGGGCCAATTAAGGGGGAATGTGAGGAAATTCTTTTTCACAGAAAGGGTGGTGGATGCATGGAATGGCTTACCTCAAGAAGTGGCTATGAATACATTGCAGGGCTTCAAACAGGCATGGGATAGGCATAAGGGAGCAATACAAATGAGTATGAATAGATAGGCCACTGACAGAGCAAAGGCTGATGGCACATTTATAAGGTAGGAAAAGAAATGGGCAGACTGGATGGGCCTTGCGGTCCTTATCTGCCGTCAACTTCTATGTTTCTATGTTTATTCTCCTACTTCACTCCAAAATTCTGGAATTCCCTTCTTTTCCATATTAAGAGTTCCTTATCTCACTTCACCTTCAAGAATGCACCGTTCTCTCACCTATACACACTTTGTACTTGTAATTGTTCTTAATAATTTGTTTGGCTTTCTGTTTGCTTTCTGCCTGCCTCTTTAATAGCAGTTCTGCTAAGTTATGTGTACTACATGCCTTGTCTTTCATCTAATTTTCTACATTCATTTTTGGATGACTTGTGCTTATCATAAATAATCTCTGTCTATCCCTCTGTGGATAACTGATGTAAACTGCTCAGGCTTTGTTTGCCTGTTACCTTGTACTGCTTGTACCATTGTATTTTGTACTCTCCTGGGTCGTGCATGACAAGAGGCAGGTTTATTGCCAAATGCTCTTACCCGGTAACCAAAAGCTAATAAATAAAAAAATAAATGACATAGGGCTCTTAATAACCAATATACAAATTTATGAATTCCGTATCTGATATATGTACAAAAACTAAAATGATTCTTTACGCAGATGACGCTGTTCTTTTTTGTTCAGATCCCAGACCCAATGTCGCTCTTTCCTATCTTCAAACTGATTTTAATTTCCTGTAGGATTGATTATCCTTAAGTCACCTGGTTTTGAATTCCCAGAAAACCAAAGTAATGGTGTTTTCTAAGAAGAAAAATGTACCAATTGATTTGCTTACAATTTCTCATAGGACAGGAAACATAATTGAAAATGTATCTGTTTTTAAATACTTAGGTATTACGTTGGACACACATTTTTCTTTTGAACCTCACATTCAGAATCTTAGGAAAATACTTCATCAGAGGTTGGGTATGCTTTATTGAGTTAAATCTTTTTTGACTTTGGAATCCAGAAAGCTCTTAGTTCATAGCTTTTTGTTCTCCATTCTCGATTATGGCATACTGATTTATACATCCTCATGTACTAATGTTTTGAGTCCTCTTAAAGTAATTTACCATTCAGCTCTGAGGTTTTGGCTAAATTTATCCTTTCGAACCCATTGCTCTGATCTGTACAATCAGTCATCTTCCTTATCTTTTGAAAATCGAGTATTTTATAAGATGAGCATTTTCTTATTTAAAGTTAAATGTAATTTTTTTCCTTATTCTATTTCTTTAATGTTTCCTAGATTAGTTAATGTGTTGTTTACTAGGTCCCAGCACAATTACAAATTTAAAATACCATTTTTTAAGACTACTTTTGGGCAAAGATCATTATTATTTAGAGCACCTAGTTTTTTTAATAGAATTCCATTAGAAAATGTTCAGAATAGTTCTATTCAGGTTCACATTATATCTTCAGAAGTTGTTAATAATAACTCCTGTCAGGGTTTTAAGACACAGTTAAAACAGTGGCTATCTTTGGAAACATGATGTATTTTATGTATTGTATTTTATTGATTGAATGTTTTGTTTGTATTATGTTTGTTAATATTTTGTGTGTTTTTTAGTTTTAAACTTGTCTCCAATGAAAACGGGCAGTTTGCTCATTTGGATTTACAAGTATAAAAATTAAAAATGAAAATGAAACAAATTGTCCACTTTTTAGGAACTCTCACTTCCCTATTTTAACTAATGAGTAAGCAGTCTCTTATTGTGCAATAATGGTTCTCTCATAGCCCCACTGCTTTAATCATGAAAATGTCCACTATAACGTCCAAGAAATTTCAACAGCATCTAGGGGACCCAGTACTCACGGTTCTTAATGTCGAAGCAGTACTCACTTCCCTGTCGGTTGCAGCAATTATCGACTGGGTAATCCTGACAACGCCAGTCAGCCGATAACAGGGATGGTATTGAAACCACACCAAACACCATGTGGCCTCCACTATCCACAGGAATCTTTAGACTGCACAAATAGGTCTGTCTGCCGAAATCTTTCACATTGTTATCCCACCACTGACTATCAGATCAAAAAGCAGGAGCAGTAACCCACCAGCACCACCACAAAATGCCCACAGCAGCAGCCGGCTTAAGACCCGGAAAAGCAGCACAGACATCCCCACCGGTTGCAGCAATAATCAACCGGATGATCAGATGATGCCATACACTGACACCCACCACTGGCTATGGGGCACCTCAACACAGTCACAAAACAGGCTGAAATTAGTTTTGCCTCTTCAAAAGCCTCCCAGCATGCACAAGTAAGTCCCTCCGGATGTCCCATTGGCAGTGACCTCTAGCAGGTGGGTCTACTTCTTGCTACTTGGCTTCTGGTCAGAATCCTTTAACCTTGCTCCCACTCTGCTCTGCTCACCGTTTGAAGTCAGGCAAGAAAAGATAGTCTCCTCACAACTACATTCATTAGCTATCACAGGGGAATCCACGGCTCCCTTGGTTCAGATAAATTCAACAGCCCCAGTAAGTGCACAGTGTAGTAAATTACAGAACAGTTACTAATATCACTAAAATAGCAATAAGGTGCTTAGAAAATACTTTAAAACACTTAAAAAGCAACTCTCTGCTGCACAGCTATAGACAGGAGCCCACTGTGGCCGCCATGGTTGGCCTGCATCCGCTGAAGATTACTGTTTGTGTTTTTTTCTCTAATGCTTTGTTCCCTCAGAGTGTCAGTTGAGCAGGATCTCAGCCCCATCCCCACTACTCTCAGTCATTGCGCACCTCTAAAGTTCCTCGAGCATATGTACCCACACTGATGGCCCCCCATGGTGGGGCCATAGGGGGAGGGCCGGCACATAATCCAGATATGCCAGAGGAACTAGCCGGTGGCCCAGGCCAAGACAGAGTGAGGGGGGCTTCATGAAGACCATCTAACACCTGTTTTCTATTTTCTTGCTGTGTCTCTGATATCAGATGAGCTTGTGAGCATGTGGAGGCACACACTCAGCACATCATGATCACCTCTCCCTTTGTGCCACCCACAGCTGCACTGCACGAGGCCTCCACATGGTGGCAGCCTAAGGCTGGGCTAACAAGTCACCCTTCCCTGGGTGAGGAGAGCAGTCCATTGGACACTCAATACTCTCCCATCCTTGTCTGACCCTCACCAGCCCAAGGTCATTCAAGAACTCGGGTCATCAACATGGTAGGAGGTAAGGCACACTGTGTCTCAATCCTTCATGCCACTGGGCATATTATTTTGTGTGGTTTTAAAAGAATCTGCAAAAACAACTAGCAGAGCAATTATCAGAACTGTTTAGTGAGTCTCTGAGCATATGAAAGGTCCCAGAAGACTGGAGAAGGGCTCGTGGGATCCCACTCCACAAGAGTCGTAGCAGGGAGGAGGCAGGGAACTACAGACCAGTCAATCTTACCTCAGTAGTGGGCAAGATTATGGAGGCACTCCTTAAGGAAAGGATAGTGCAACACCTGGAATTGATAGGAGCACGGGATCCAAGACAGCATGGGTTTACAACAGGAAGGTCCTGTCAAACTAATCTCATAGATTTCTTTGAATGGGTAACCAGAGTTGTGGACCAAGGGGGTGCAGTTGATGTCACCTACCTTGACGTCAGCAAAGCTTTCGATACTGTTCCATATAGAAGATTGATTAATAAGCTGGGGTAGGATCGGGGTGGGTCAGAAGTTGGTCAACTGGGTGGCAAACTGGTTGGTAGGCAAAAAACAGAGCAGTGATAAATGGTATACAGTCAGAAGAGATGCAAGTCACAAATGGGGTACCTCAGGGATCAGTCTTGGGGGCAGTCCTCTTCGATATCTTCGTCAGTGACATTGCAGATGGACTGGAAGGTAAGGTTTTTCTGTTTGCAGATGACACCAAGATCTGCAACAGAGTAGATGATCCAGATGGGGTGGGCAGAATAAGAAGAGATCTGGATAAACTGACGAAATGGTCAGAAGAGTGGCAACTGGGGTTTAATGCAAAGAAATGCAAGATCATGCACATAGCAAAGAGAAACCGTGAAGCCCCTATAGGTTGGGAGGGGAGTTGCTGGCAATCACAAGGGAAGAAAGAGACTTGGGCATAATCATCATCATCATCATCATCATCAATGACCTGAAATCATCCAAGCAGACCACTAAAGCAGTAGGTAAGGCTAGAGGGATGTTGAGGTGTATTAGTAGGGGTATCTCAAGTTGTAAGAGAGAGGTAATAAACCCTCTTTACAAGACACTGGTTAGGTCCCATCAGGAGTACTGCATGCAGTACAGGAGGCCGCACCTGCACATGGACATTAACAAAATGGAGGCAGTCCAGAGAAGGGCAACCAAAATGGTGCAAGGACTGCATCAGAAAACATATGAGGACAGATTAATAGAGCTCAATATGTATTCCCTAGAGCAAAGGAGGGAAAGAGGTGATATGATAGAAACAAACATTTTAAGGGCATTAACAAGGTGAAAGAGTCTAAAATGTTTCAATATAAAAAAAAATACCAGGACAAGAGGATACAGTATGTGATTAGATGGAGGTCAATTAAGGGGTACTGTAAGGAAGTTCTTTTTCACAAACAGGGTGGTGGATACATGGAACGGCTTACCTCAGGAAGTGATAGGTATGAATACAGTGCAGGGCTTCAAACAGGCATGGGATAAGCATAAGGGGGCACTACAGAGGAGTATGAATAGATAGGCCATTGACAGAGTACAGGCCTATGGCACATTCATAAGGTAGAAAAAAATGGGCAGACTGGATGGGCCTTGTAGTCCTTATCTGCCATCAACTTCTATGTTTCTATGTTAAATCAGCCATCACCTCATGTGAGATATAGTAATACTGCAGTTGCTGTTCATTGCTTATGTCATGGTATATCCTACTCCATTGTAGAGTCTGACTCTGTGCTTTAACAAACATTTAAACTAGCCAAGGAGGGAGGCAGAATGACTGAGGGAGGCAGAGATTGCCCCCCCCCCCAGCCAGAGACTAGTGAAACAGGAAAGGTTAGCCCAGAGAGAAGAACTTTCCCGGAGGTTGATGGAAATATAGAGAAGGGCAGGCAGGCAAATCTGGAGGAGGAACTTCAGTTGGAAGAGAGTGGAAGGAGGGAAGACAGGAAGACAATGTAAAGGAGGAGGGCAGGAATAGGTTAACAGAGGGAGTAAGGGAGTAGCAGGAAGGGGAGACAGGTTATGGGATAGAGAGAAAGAGAGATTGGAGAGCCATGTGTGCCAACGCAAGTAATTTGGAAGACACAATTCCTGACCTAGAGGCAATCACTGCAAAGGCAGACTTGGATCTGGTAGCCATAATGGAATCATGGAGCACAATCACAGCTCAGAAGTGACCATCCCAGGCTACAACATGTTCTAGAAATACAGGTCAGGGAAGAATGATGGAGGGGTTGTTTTATATGTGAAGGAGGGTATAAAGGCCAATGAGATACAGGGGCAACAGCTGGACAATGAAGGGCTGGAGGTACAATTTATTTATTTTAAAAAGTATGGTAACCAAGAAAGGCACACTGAGCCAAGGCTCATTTCCAGGTGTGACCCGGAGAGTAGGAAAACAGATACAAATAAAGGGAGATGAAATATAAACAATATGACACACACAGGAGGCAATATAGCGCAGTGGTCTAAGGTTCTGAGCTGCAAATTTGGTGACATTCAGCAGACCAGACCTGGGTTTGAATCCCACAGCTTCCACTTGCATACTGTGTGACCCTGAGCAAGTCACTTAACCTCCTTGTGCTTCCAGGTCGCTCCTGTAAAAAAGCTTTTAGCTTAGTGTACTATATCTGCTTAAACAACTAAATAAAAAAAAAATACAATTTTTTAGAGCAGTTTACATAAATGTGGTTAAATAAACAAATGTAGCAAAGCTGATAATGTAAGTTTGTATAAATTTGGCTAAACAGAAAAAAGCAGCAAAACTAAATAGAGCACAGTGTCACATGGGCAAATAGAAGCCATTTACTTGCTGGGACAGGACCATTGAGATGAAGAGGCTGGAAGGCTGAGGCACAGCAGCAAGAAGCACCAGGCATGGGTCTGAGCAGGTTCTTAAGGGCATAGAACAAGGAGGTGAGATGAATGGAAGAGGAGAGTTAATTCCAGAGGGAGGGGAGGTGATAGGAGAAGGCCGACTGGACAGCAGAAGTGGGGATGGGGAGGGCAAAGGAGCCTGCCCGAGAAAGTATGAGTGTGTCTATGTAATAGCAAGTCTTGTGTCACCCTTTGTGAATCAGGCCCATGATCATTATTAATATATATATTTTATTATTTATTCTTTTTATGTGCCAAGAAAACATGAATCATGAAGCTGAACTCTTTGGGCTTACTGTTTGACTTCCTTCATTCATGCTTGTTTCTAGAAGCCACTAGTGACAAGGGGGGCATTTGAGGAATTGAGCAGCGAATGCAAGATAATTTTTTCTCAAGAACTACACATTATATTTCTGGCTGGATTACTTATATCTTGAGAGGCGGAAGTTAAAATACCTGTAGAAGGAAGAGGAGGTAACTGGTCTGTTACTGAATTGCTCATGAAGATTTCATAACAGATGCACTCTATGACAATCAGGGATGGTTGTTTGCACTGCACTAGGAGTGGAAGCAGTGGATTTCATAGGGATTAATGAACCATGGTTTCTTTGGCTGTACTTTACTATCAATGTATCCAGCCCTTGTCCTCTCAGCCTATGATAGAGTGTATGTCTGTTATGCTCCCTATACCCATAAATGCCAGTTCAACCCAGCAACATAGGTAGCAAAGGTTTTCACAGGGGCCAGGAGGGAATTTGAACCAAACACCTCTTTCCTTAAAGTTGTCTGTTTAAGACCTTGCTGCACTGCTTGCCTGGGTGTTGGATGTCCCTCAGGGAGAAGGGCATAAACAAGCAACACCTGAGCCCAATAAAGGGAGAGAGACAAAGGAACCTGGAGGTGCTTGTTAGAGCCAGAAACTGAGATGTAGAAACCATGGGATCAATTTTCAAAGCCCCCAATTGCCGCAATCCCCAGGTGTGTCAAAGATACAGTGCACGGGGCTTGCGGCAGTTATACAGCTGGTGATCGGGAGTTTCAACCCATGTGCCAGGTGCTGCAAGTTAGACCAACTTTTTCTGGTCTAGGTTGCGGCATTCCCAAGGGTTGTTTTTATGGATCTTGCAACAGATATTTGGCACAAGTTGCTGTAAAATGTGGAAGCTGTCACAATTCCACCCGGATTCAAGAATCAGGAGCAGTTCCAGTAAAGGGGTTCTGTGCATCGCCAGCACCTAAGAGTCATGGCACAGGGCTTGTGCCAAGCCCTGAGCCACACTTTGAAAACAGCTCCACGTGTGAAGCTGACTGTAAGATTTCTATTTCTTTTTGCTGACGTAGGCTAAAATTTCATGTAATCTGAACTAATGTTCAGAGTGTTCTGCCTTGGTTTTCCCCAAGAATTCACATGGTTCACAACCCTGTCACATGTGACTGGCTTTATCAGCGATTTCAAACTTCCCCTTTTCTAAATTGGGGTAAGATGGACTCTGACAATGTACTGAAATGGGTTGCAGAGTGGCAAGCTCAACAGGCCCAGATGCAAAGGACTGGATGGCTCAGCAAGCAGAGCAGTAGGCTCAGAGTGACCAACAGTTGGAGAACAGCAGATCCAAAGATACCAATATCTTGTGCAGCAGGTCAAGATACAAAAGGACTGGATGGCCCAGCAAGCACAATTGCAAGCCCATATGCAACAGCAGGCACAGAGAGACTAGTTACAGCAGGAGTTTATGAAACGGGTGCTGCAAACATAGAAAGGAATTGTGTCCCAGCACCAGTTTACAGGGAATCTAGACTCTGTTTGATCCCACTCCATGCTATCAAAATTGGGTCCTGAGTATGACCCTGAGGCCTACCCTGTGACTTTTGGGAGAGTTGCCAGTACCACTGCCTAGCCATGAGAAAGTCGGGTCACATACACTGGAGCGGAGATTTCCAAGATGTGTACAGAAGCTTAACAGGCACCACCACCAGAGACTTCAGTCAGGTAACGGCTACTATCTTAGATGGGTCAAAAAAACTGAAGAGAGTAACCAACAGAACTTTCACACCTTGGGTTTCAAGGCTGTAGCATAATCTAGAGTGGTGTCACAAGCAAATTACAAGAACTGGCTGTTTAGCGGTTAAAGGCAGAGGTACACACTAAGGAGAAGATTATGGATTTTCTTATACGGGAGAAATACCAGAACATTTTGTCAGATTGACTTCATGTCTAGGTAAGGTGACATAAGCAGACCACTCAGGCCACAGCAGTGAAAATTAGGGAACATTACTTGCAGGCTGAATGACCAGAGGCCACTAAGAAGAGCTGAACCCATGGTGAACCTTGGCAGCGACCAGGCAACGAACAGAGAAGCAGATTCCTGCAGAAGAGGGGGGATGGGACATGGAGGGGTTGGGAACAGCCATACTTGTATGGGTAAATGGTTAAGTGGTGAAATACAAAATCACACATGCTCTCACAATGCAAAGCATCATGGGCTGCATATGCAAATCACCACAGAATGTTATGCTGGTCCAACTTTAAGCAAAATTGCATGGTGCCGAAAGGCCTCTCACACAGTTTGCAAAGGGTGCTAACAGAAGACATAGACATGTGTTTCATCCTACCAGGACTCATCAGTATGCCTCGTCTGCTTGACACCCCATTGGACTGGACCAGCTACCCTAAGACAGTGTGTCTTGGATATGTTGTGGTGAACCCATTGAAATAAAAAACTATTTAAAAGACAAAGAACCTGTGTGTGCAAACACTGAGGCAAGGATTACCCCAAAGGGCATTTGGCTGGGAAGCCAAGTTTCAAGAAAATACAAAATCACACATGTTCTCACAATGCAAAGCATCATGGGCTGCATATGCAAATCATCACAGAATGTTATGCTGGTCCAACTTTAAGCAAAATTGCATGGTGCCAAAAGGCCTCTCACACAGCTTGCAAAGGGTGCTAACAGAAGACATAAACACGTGTTTTGTCCTACCAGGACTCATCAGTATGCCTCGTCTGCTTGACACCCCAGTGGACTGGACCAGCTACCCTAAGACAGTGTGTCTTGGATATGTTGTGGTGAACCCATTAAAATAAAAAACTATTTAAAAGACAAAGAACCTCTGTGTGTAAGTGGTGAAATATTACTTACCTTTCCCCTACAAAAATGTATAACTCAAGGGCCTGGTGTGTTTCCCCCCAGTCCC
This sequence comes from Neoceratodus forsteri, assembly GCA_016271365.2. NCBI lineage: Eukaryota > Metazoa > Chordata > Ceratodontiformes > Ceratodontidae > Neoceratodus > Neoceratodus forsteri. The sequence goes on from CM057455.1 coordinate 714,164,791, forward strand.
AATACCCTGTTCTCCAGTGACTCAAATGGAGGGAGGGAGCCCAGATCATGGACCTCATAGTAACATTGTATGTTTCTGGTGTGGTAAGTTGGGCATATCAGTAAGTGTTGTGACAGAATGCACTATAGCTTTGCAGAATGCATAGCTACAGTCCCATGCATTAGTCCCAGCCAAAAAAACACAAAGAATTCCAGTGCAAGTGGGGAACCAAGCAGTTACAGCTCTCATGGATTCAAGCTGTGGGCAGACATTGGTTAGAGAATCAGTGGTAGAACCTAACCTAGGTCAGTGGGGAGATCCCATAAACACTGCTTACATCTTACATGTGTGGGGATACCTGTAAATATCCTACAGCCCAGTATGGTTAAAAGGAGGCAAATAAGCAGGAAAAATAAAGGTGGGAATTTCCAAAACCTTCTCTTGGTCAGCAGTCTTGGGTCAAGACTGGGAAGAGTTTGATACCCTCCTATAATGCACAATAGAAAGTGCATCCCGACAGGAGGAAGTAGGATACATATTTCCCTTTATTGGTTCTGAGCTGTCTGGCCCAGAGGAGAAGCCTAAGAAGTTCCAAGGACAGAAATGGAGGAAGAAAAGGGAAGGGGTCCCTGTACCTGAGATTAAAGTGGTTGGGGACCACAAGTATACAGATTCCAGGAAGGTCAGCAGTGACTCAGATGAGGAAATGGAATTCACATTTACAGGAGAATCATGAGACAGGCCAGATGTTTTTCAAAATCTGGCCAACATAATTTCCAAATTAAGGGCTGGTGAAGTGATCAGGAATGCTAACCAGAACTTAACTGTGGTAAATAGTAAAGTGGTAGATGAGCAAAAAGCCCTACGTTTTCCAAGGCTTGAATAAGGGTAGGTTGTGTAACAGCACAGGCATAAAAGCTACACTAATAGAACACTTGTGGTAGGCCATGTAACAGCACACATATTTTGTTTCTGCTTTCAGAAGCAGTGCATTAGGGAAAGCAAAGGGGTACAGACAGCAAAAGCTCATAAGGCTTAGCAGAGAGCAAGTCAGTTGTAGGGACTGTGGGGCACTCTTCTCAAGGGTTATGCCCTGTAAGAGGTGTCACAGCCACTTGTGCAGGATCTTTTCAGAGCTCCATGCTTAGCTCCTAACAGTGAAGGAGCAGATATCATTCCCGTAACACCAGCTCTACCCATGACCCCACTCCTCCAAAGGCCTACTGGTTCAGGGAGACTGTTGGGGGGGGAGGATGGCAGGAGCAGTCACGAGGAGGTAAATCAACCTCATATCATCCTGATGGCAAATCACTTTGCATCCTGGATAAGACTCAGGTGCCTGACTCCACTGGGGAACCCTGGGTCAGTTGGGGGAAATGGGAACAATGACCTGGAGACACCCTGGGGTGAGAGTAAGAAGAAGACAGCTGGTAGAGTCCTAGAGATTGGGGATTCTGTGATCAGAGGAGTAGAAAATGTGGTTGGTGGGGGGGTGGAGGAGGAGGGATAGTCAGGTGCCTTCCTGGGGCATCAGCCATCCAGGACATAAACAGAATAGGGAGGATAGTGGAGAGGGAGTGGGGAGCTGAGGGTGCTGATACATTGGGTACTAATGATCTGGTGAAACAGCCTACAGTGCAAGTGAAGCAGAACTTTCAGAAGCTGGGAGACAGATTACAGGCCTGTTCAACCTCCCTGGCCTTTGGGGAGGGGGGCTTTAGGGACAGCAGGCTCTTCAAAGGTGATGGCCTTCATCTGACAAGAGAGGAAACCAGTACACTGGGGCAGAAGTCTGACATCTACATTAGACAGTTGAACTGTCTGCAGGGAACACTGTGGACAGGGGTACCATGGTAAAGGGTGTGAGGGAGGGAACTCTAGCTAGTACTAACCTATATTGGTGACTAGTAGCAGTAAGGTGGGTGAAAATAGGGTTGATTTTCAAAAAGGAGTACTGGAAGAGGCAAAGGGGAAGGCACTCAGGGTCTGCAAGCAATAGGACAAATAAGAAGGTAGGAAGAATGGAAGGGAATGAAGGTATAGGATCACTAAACAGCAAAATAGGATCCAGAGTTAATTGGAAGGGGATCTGTCTTAATGCCAGGAGTCTGGCTAATGAAATTGCCCTTGCAGTTAAAAATAACCAAGGAGCCCCCATTGAACAAATCCAGCACTTCAAATACCTTGGAGTAACCCTCGACTGACACCTTACCTATGAGCCACACATTGATATTGTTGCTAAGAACATAAATGCTAAACTAAGACTGCTCTACAGACACAGATGAAGTCTGACCCCAGAAGCATTTAAACTTACAATCTACAGCTCGGTACTATCGGTTATTGACTATGGCTTGGTTATATATGGAGCTGCCACAGCCACATCTCTCAAAAGACTAAATACTGCCCTAAACAAAGCCTGTAGACTTATCACTGGTGCCAGCTACCTCACCCATACTTGTGATCTATTTTCCCTAACCTGGTGGCTTAAACTACAAGACCGCATCAAGTACCACTCATGTATACTTGCCAAGCAAGTGCTGCTTGGAGCCCTGCCAATGGGCATCACCAGTCTTCTATCAAAGCCTCAAAGGTCACGTCACACCCAGTCCTCTGTCTCTGAACTCTTTCACGTTTCTAGGGTTCGGACCACCCAATGCCAGTGAGCCTTCCCTTACAGAGTTACTAACTGGATGAATGGTCTGAGCTGTGAACTGACTAGCATACCTCAACTTACCCAGTTCAAGCATCTCCTGCATCTGCACATCTCGAAGGAAAGTGAGTGTACCTGCTTTTTAGTCATGCGACTTGCACCCATCTGGCAACCTGCATTCCCAAGCCTCCTTGACAAGGCCCCTGGCTGCATCCTCCCTCCCCTGCTCAATCGCCTCTCTCACCCTCCCCATATCCGTCATGTCCTGACCCTCCTACTCTGTCCCACTAACTCGCCCACTATGACCCCTGACTAACTCTTTTCCACACCTTTCTTCCTCCCCCTCCCCTCTTTCCTCCCTCCTTCCCCCCATATCTCACCATCCCCTCCCTCCTGTCACTTTCTCCTCCTGTGCCTGCCCCTGCTCCCACCCATTCTACCCCTTCCTACCTCGCTCAACATGCTTGATAATGCTGCCCAGCTGCATCTCCCCCTTGTTCTCTGTCCTGCTGTTACTCTTCATCCCTCAACTCACCCTTCCCTTACTATTTCCACATTTTTACACCTATAAAGTCCTAGAATGCCAACTATGTATTTAATTGCAATCACCTATGTTTACTATGTATTGTGCTGTTCTATTGTTAGCTGTATTTGATATTATCTGTACATGATACTGTGCTTTATACTCTGTTTTGTAACCCCCTCCCCATTACCGATGTGGGACCTTTGTAAATGAGCTCCTCTGTGCTCAAAGGTATTTTCTAATCCTAGACTGAAATAACTAAATAAAAATAAATTAAATCAGTGAGTTCCAAGAATTGGTGGTAGACACTAATGCAGACCTCACAGACATTACAGATACTTGGGCCACACAGAATAATGACTGGGACTTATCAGTCACAGGTAACAGAATGTTTAAACAGGAGAGAGGGAAAGGCAACATTTAGACAGCATATAGGGAGAGGCAAGCAATGGGCATAGCCCTATATGTCAGGGAGTGGAGAGACGCTGTGGAGAACAGACACACCAGGGGAAGCAAAGGAGAAACAGAGTCACTGTGGGTTCACCTGATGGCACTTTCAGGCAAGAAAATACAGGTAGGGTGATATATAGACCACCAGAAGAGGGGAAAAGAGAGATATAGGGGCCTCAGGAAAGAGCTGACAAATGGAATGAAGAAGGGGAAGTGGAGATGGTGCGTCGTCCGAACCTGCCAGATATTGACTGGGACATTGCAGTGGCCAGGTGCACTAGCCTGTTCAGTACACTGCAGGACTGCCTGCTGGTGCAGCTGGTTAAGCTCAGTAGACAGGCAGCCATTCTTTATTTGGTACTCACCAATTTGGAGATGGTGAGTAGAGTAAGGGTAGGGGAGACACTGGGGTCCAGCGACCAAAACAATTTGGTTCAGGCTGGCCCTTGGGACTAGAATGCTCTTATCAAAAGCTGAAGTTCTAGATTTCAAAAGAGCAGACTTCAACTGGATGAGGCAGCTGGTCCAAGTCAGACTGACCAGGGTGAACAGCATTGGAGGTGTAGGGGAAAGATTAGGGGCAATCAAGGGAACCATTCTTGCAAAGATTAACTGGCAAGCTGTACTGCAGGACAAGATCACCAAAGAATTGTAGCAGATTTTTAAAAGCATAATCTTAGATTTAAGAGATATACTAAACTATAAAAATATAACAACAAGGGGATTTGACTGAAAAGGCTGACTGCCAAAGTTGAAAAATTAATTAATATCAAGAATAAGCATCACGAATCCTTGTAGCAGACAGAGCCACAACTAGACGGAGGGTGCTCTATAACAGCTAAACAACCAGTGGAACAACAGTGATGGCACTCCCACACATTAAAAATGAAAAACTGAAGCAAAAGTTGCAGTTCAAAAAGCTTTAATCTCACCCATCGAGATATTTCTGAACAGGACAAAAACGCAGTGCAATGTAGCTTCGAACGTTTCACTGTATTAGTTGCTTTCACGAAGATAGTGCCATCTAGTGTCACTCTGCTTTTATAGCCCAAAAGGGCTGATGTCACATATATTTACTTAAAGCACTAGTAGTGCAATAAATTATTTATCGTCAGGCAGATAGCGGGATACAAACTATGTTCCTGTACAAAGCACCAAGCCAAAACATGGCAGGTAGTAGGGTAAACACTGAGGTACAGAGCTCAACACAGGGCAGGACGGGGGTAAATGGTAAAATAGATAAGAGCAATAAGAGCAGGGATGGGAGAAAAAAGGATCAAGCTAACATTAAATGGAGGGCAATGACTACTAATGCCCGTAGTCTGGGAAACAAGCTTTCTGAGCTAGTAGCTTTGATGGAAGATGAACAATTGGATATTGTGGCAGTCACAGAAACATGGTACACCAAGAACCATGAATGGGATGTCAACATACCAGGGTACACAATCTACAGAAGGGACAGGGAAGGCAAAAGAGGAGGTGGAGTAGCTCTATACATAAGGGAAGGGATCAAAGCTACAGAACTAAAAAGTAAAGGGGGAGGACAAGAGGCACTCTGGGTTACCTTGGAGATGGGGAATGGCATCACAATCCGCACAGGAGTTGTATACAGACCTCCATCTCAAGGGGAGGAAATGGACAAGAAAATGATAGACGACATTCTCAAAATGGCTGAAAAAGGGGAGATACTGTTGATGGGGGACCTGAATATGCCAGATGTTAACTGGATGACATGTACTGCAGCCACATGCAAGAGCAGGGTCATTCTCGATGCCCTGCAAGGGGCAGGCCTTAGATAGCTAGTGTTGGAACCCACTGGAGGAAGCAATACTAGACCTGGTACTCTCAAATGGAGAGAGGATCACAAATTTAGAAGTCAGTAGACATCTGGGAACAAAGCGACCACTGCACAGTGTGCTTCACAATGAGCACAACCATGGAGATAAGCCATACAAAAACAAGGATACTGGACTTTAGAAGGGCTGACTTTGGCAAAATGGGTGAACACCTGAAGAATGCACTAGCAAATGGCCAAATAGGAGGGTGGAAGAACAATGGAGAAAATCAAAACTGCCATCATAGAGGCAACAAGTCTTTGTGTAAAACAAATAAAGAAAACAAAGCGGAGTAAAAAACCACTATGGTTCTCAAAAGAGGTGGCAGGGAAAGTTAAGGAGAAAAAGTCTGCATTCAAAAAGTATAAGGAATCACAGAGGGAGCACAACAGGGAACTGTATCAACTAAAGCAGAAAGAAGTAGGAAAGGCAGTCAGAATAGCAAAGGCACAAACCAAGGGAAAAATAGCCAACTCGGTCAAAAAGGGGGATAAAACCTTTTATAGGTACATTAGGGAGCATAGAAAGATTAAGGGAGGGATAGTGAAGATTAATAAAGGAGACGGAGGTGGGCAGAGGAGACAGTGAAAGGCAGAGATACTGAATGAATACTTTTGCTCAGTATTACAAAAGAAGATGAGGAGCAGTTACCTAAACCAGACAATAGAAGCACTCTGGGTAGGGGTTGATACCAGCCATTCACAGAAGAAAGAGTCCTGAAAGAACTCCTAAAACTCAAGGTGGACAAAGCAATGGGGCCTGACAGGATCTACCCCAGAATCCTAAAAGAACTAAGGGGGACCTAATGACACCACTGACCACCACCTTTAACAAATCATGGCAGGATGGGGTGGTACCTGAGGACTGGAGGAGGGCAGATGTGATTCCCCTTTACAAAAGTGGGAGCAAGGCAGAAGCAGGAAACTACAGACCTGTAAGTTTGACCTCAGTGGTAGGGAAAATGATGGAATCACTTCTGAAAGAAAGAATTGTTGAGCACCTAGAGGCCAGCGGGGCACAGGACCCAAAGCAACATGGATTTACAGCAGGAAGATCATGTCAGACTAATCTAATTGATTTCTTTGACTGGGTGACCAAAGTAATAGACCAGGGAGGGGCTGTGGATATGGCCTACCTAGACTTTAGCAAGGCATTTGACACAGTCCCGCACAAAAGATTAATAATCAAGTTAGCCAGCCTGGGAGTGGGTCCCAGGGTGGTAGCCTGGGTAGTGAACTGGCTGCACAGCAGGACACAGAAGGTAATAGTGAATGGAACACATTCTGAAGAAAGGGGGGTTACTAGTGGAGTACCTCAGGGCTCAGTACTGGGTCCAATCCTCTTTAACATCTTTATAAGTGACATTGCAGAGGGTCTGGAGGGAAAGGTATGCCTCTTTGCAGATGACACAAGATCTGTAACAGAGTTGATACACAAGAGGGGTAGAAAAGATGAGAAGGGACTTGGCAAGGTTGGAGGAATGGTCAGACATATGGCAACTTAAATTCAATGCAAAGAAGTGCAAAGTAATGCACCTAGGAAACAAAAATCCAGGAGAAGAGTACACAATAGCAGGGGAGGTCCTAACAACAGCAAAAATGGAAAGAGACCTGAGAGTAGTCATATCAGATGACCTAAAGGTGGGTAAGCAATGTGAAAAGTCAGTAAGGAGAGCCAGGGGGTTACTGAGATGCATAGGAAGGGGCATCACAAGTAGAAAAAGGGAAGTGATTATCGCTCTATACAGACAGTTGGTGAGACCCCATCTGGAGTACTGTGTGCAGTTTTGGAGACCTCATCTACGCAAGGACATAGACAGGATGGAAGCAGTCCAGAGGAGGACAACTAAAATGGTGCAGGGTCTACATCAGAAACCATATGAAGAGAGACTGAGAGAGCTTAATATGTATACCCTTGATGAAAGGAGGGACGGGGGGACATGATAGAAACGTTCAAGTACCTCAAGGAATCAACAAAGTCCAGGAGGTATCATCTTTCAGAAAAAGAGATGTGTAAGAACAAGGGGGCACAGTTTAAAGATAGAGGGGGGACGGCTCAGGGGTAATGTGAGGAAATTCTTTTTCACGGAGAGAGTGGTGGATACATGGAACAGCCTTCCTGAGGAGGTCATTGGGTCTAAAACAGTGGGGGAATTCAAACATGCATGGGACAGACACAAAGCAATTATAGTGGGGGCTTGCAGGAAGCAGGCTGTTGGTTAACTAGAATCTGCAGCTTATCCAGTAGGTAGGGAAATGGGCAGACTGGGTGGGCCAAGTGGTCCTTTTCTGCCGTCAAAGTCTATGTTTTTATGTTTCTATGTTTCTTAGGATGAAGCTTATGATGAATTGCATCAATGTGCACAGAGAACTCACAGAGAAATTGTACTAAAAAGACCATCCCTATCTTTGACTATGGTGCCTTAGTTTACTGTAGTGCCTCTAATACCTCCCTTGCTAGACTGGACCCCCTTTTTCATTCCTTCTGTTGCTTTGCTCAAGATTGCCCCTCTCGTACTCACCATTGCTCTCTCTCTACTCAGCTCTTTCTTTCCCTTCTCTTGATGCTAGGCGCCTTTCCCATTTTGTCTCTTTTTTGTTCAAATACTGGTTCGGCACCTACATTTCTTATATCAAAACTCTTCTTTCCCCTCCTCTTTCTTCCTCCTACTCTTTGAAACAATACTTTCCATTCTCTTACTATCACACCTAGAAAATCTGTTGTTGGTCAATCTGCTTTTTCTTACCGCTTTCCTAAACTTTGGTCCTCCCTTCCTCTTTCTATTTATTCTGCCTCTTCTACTTCCTCCCTTAAGTCTCTTCTTTCTGACTTTTGTCGTCCTACTTGCAACTGCCTTTGACCCTTCCTTTTTTTCTCTGTTCCCTAGTCTTGCCATCTTCTTTCTGTTTCGGTTTTTGTTTTCTTTCTGCATATATTTGAGAGTGTTTTTATATTTCTAATTTTGCCTTTATATAATACGTTGCCTTAACATTTTGATCCTACTTATATTACTTACTTGTATTTATCTTGTTATTAGACTGTAAGCTTTCTCCCGCTCCCCTCTCCCCCAGGACTCATCTGGAAACGAGCTGTTTTCAGATCAGTACATACTTCCTGGTTAAGCTTTTGAATAAATAACCAACTAAATAAATAAATTATGCAGGACCCATATTTAATGTGCAAATTAAACACTTGAGTACAAAACAAACCAAACAGATACCAGAGGATATCCACTGCAGATCTGTGGAAAAAGATTTCATCTGCTCAAAAGAAATTATTTCTTCACCTAACGCATAGGTAATCACTGGAACACATTACTGCTTGAAACTGTAGTAAGTGAAAACAAAGACAGAGTTTAAATCTATACTAGATAAATACATCTTAGATGGGAATCTACAAGGATACTACAGTTGTTAGATGGAGCACTTTATGGGCTAGCTGCCCTCTCACTTCCTTCATACCTTAATATTCACTTTATTATTCTCAAGGCAACAAAGCCATCCACAAGAACTGTTACAAAACAGGAGCAAGAAAATAATACAGTTCTCAGAAAAGGTCAGAGAAGCAGTGAGGGTCAAGGAAAAGGCTTTCACCAGGTACAAGGAAAAGCAGACAGAGGAGGAATGGGTAGGGTAGAGTACCACATACAAACTATGAAAGCTAAGAGGAAGGTCAGGGATGCAAAGGCAGATATGCAACTACATATTGCAGAGAGGATCAAGGATGTGAAAAACAATTATTCGGATATATAAAAGGAGAAAAGGAAACAGGGAGGGGATATTGTTGGGCTATTGGGGGGTACTAGAGTACGACGAACAAAAAGCAGCAGTCCTTAATGATTACCTCGGCTCTGTCTTCACAAGGGAAAACAGTGGGCTCCTGTCTTCAGTATATTCTACCTAGAAAACGGAATACTATTTAGCAGTTAGAAAGTAAGAAAGAAATGACATGAAGAGGTGTGTGGTGGTGGGGTGCCAATAGATACTTTTCTTAAACCAAAGTTATCTATGAGGCAGCCCTGCCTCATAGGCAGACCTCACTGCAATGTAAAACGTATTTTTTTGCACTTACTCTTTCCCTCACTAAGTCCCTTCTCTTCTATATTTACTATTCTAACACCATGCGCCATGGATCACCACTCAGTTGAAATTCTGATAAAAGAAATAAAAGAAACTTGTGGATTTGAACTCTGAACCTCTTGTTTATTAGGCAGTAGACCTTCCCAGTACACCACAGCAATACTGCTCAGCTCTTTAGCTCTAGAGATTAAAGGCTTACATGAGAGGTAGACCCATCTATGATGTTTGCATCAGAGACAGACTTATCTCAGAGGCAGCCCTAGGGCGAGTGAGGTCTGCCTTCAAGGCAAGGCTGCCTCAGAGGCAACTTTGGTTTAAGAAAAGTGTTTTTTTGCAGGGGGAAGGTCAGGTAAGATGATGGACAGGGGGAGGAAACTGAAGATAAAACAGTAGAATACAATGAAAAAAGTTGAAGTAGAAGTGCCGAATCAGCTTATTTGTTCCCAAATTTTCATCCAATGTGCCAGATCTGTCTGTCCAGAAAGCTTCTTGCTCCAATGGTTTTCTTTATCAGTTTCTGCCCCTGCTATTGGGTTCTACTTTTTCAACACCAAAAAAATTGTAAGGACAGGATCTGGTGATTTTCTATTAAGAAATGACATGCCAAGCTTGAGGCATTATCCTCCTCCTAATCATCGACTCTTGCAGCGGCAGTAGCTTAAGTACTGAGGAGCAGCCTCCCTCTTTAGCACTGTGAGGGAGATGCTGCAGCACACGCATGAGCCATGCATTTTGTTTAATGTTACTAACATATTAAGCCAAGTTATTGAAACCAGTTTGAGATGGTGAATGAATTACAAACTGATCTAAAAGACAAACAAAAAGTTTGTTGTTGATGTGAAACAGTGCCTGTATCAATGACTAAAAGAGTTGCTTTGAATCTATTTACATACAGGACTAATTTCCCTTGCTAAAGTTGGGGTGCACCAGGAAAACACCATTGGGAATTGTTACAGTGGATACGGATTTTAAGCATGAATTAAATACAATAAGAAAGTGTGTCTGTCTCCTCCTCTCCTATTGCTTTTGACCTTGGTTACACTGTGGACAAAATCTCGGAGGACATTAACTAACATTTATACTTCAGGTGTGATCAAGAGGGGACTCTTTTCTTGACAGTGGAAATTCAATGCCAAAAAGTTTAAGGTTTTGCACCTTGGGGGAAAACCCAGGACAGACTACTGGATAGGTGGGGATAAATTGAGAAATACAGCAGAAGAAAGGGACCTGGGCATCATCATTAGTAACTCCTTCAAACAATCAGCCAGTGTAACAAGTCCTATTTATTGAATTTTGTTGACTGGGTAGGCCCGCTGAGACTAGAAGTCCTTTTTTCAGGGGTGACCTGGGGGGGGTGGTTACAGATGGTAACCAACTGAAATTGAACCAGATTAAACTGTTGGTAGTATTTTTAGTGAATGGGGGAAATTTGGCCAGGACACCGGAGAAATTTCCCTACTTGACAGCAGGGGGAACCCTTGGCCATCTATCCCAAGATGACCACTGTGGACAAACCCCAAGAGAGGATGGATGAGTTGGAGCCTGGGGAGTGGGCCTCCTCCCTGGCTCTATCAGCACTAGAGGCCAAAGAAAATGCAAACATGGTGGAGCTCTTCCAAAACGATATGTCTGGACAGCAAACTGTTATGGAAGTAGACGTTGTGCTTGTGCCAGGAGATGCAACAGCAACGAGCAGCGAGTTATTGCAACCTGAAGAAATTGTGAAAAAGTGAGTTGCTGCTCCTACTACAGGAGGAAGATGCCAAATATATGAAAAAGAAGCAATAGCTGGATGTGCGGCTCTAAAGGATGCAGCAGCAGCAGGCACCTGTCACAAAAATGAATGAATCTGTCAGTGGAGTACAGCTGAGCAGTGATGTGGCAGGATCAAAGGAGGCCGCGACCCCACCTTCAGCTTCAACAGCCGGTCCTGTCACAGAGACTCCTCCTAGTACTAAAGTGGCTGGCAGTGGAGTCAGTATGGATACTAAGTGCTGAGAGCTGTGGGGAGAGCAGATGAATGAAAACAAGCTCCAGCAGCAATAGTTAAATGGCGGCTTGGACCACAATGGATAAGAACTAAGCTACAGCCTGAAACAAATGGAGACATGGAGATTTGTGCACACAAGCATGAACAACACCCTACAAGGCAAGTACCAATCAGTTTGACTAAATCTGTAATCTCCAAACAAGTAAATGTTACAACAGAAGTAGTGGGTCCCAATGAACCTCTTCTCTAAGGTTACCACCTACTCGGTTTTTGACCGAATGATTCGGTTTTCTAGGTCCAGATTCGGTCCTCCTGTTTTCACCATTGCAAATTCGGTTTTTATGGTGAGTCAAGCAGCACCTGTGAGATTCCCCACTAATTGTTTCATTTTCTTCTCATCTGACTGTAAACAAGTGTCTAACATTTCAGTGTGCTTGCTTGCAGTGCATGCTAATCAGGAAGTGCCTTCAAGTTCAGGGCACTTAAAGAGCCAAATGTGTCCCTGTCTGCTCAGCTGTCACCTCTAACTTCACACCAGCAAATGGGAAGATTATTCATGGGAAGGGTAAACAATACCACCTTGATTAACACCTTCATTTTTCTGAAACCCTTAGACATTCAGACAGGCACCACATTAGGGTAGCCTCTTGTCTAGTGTGGACTGTGCAATGTGTTTCAGAAACTTTACCTGCTAATCCAGTTTTATTCAGAGGTAGTACTTTTTCAGTCATTTTGAATGCTCACATACTTGTAAAACAGATTCTGTTAAATCCTTCACCATTTTACTTGCATGTTCATATTACAAACAAATTCTGATGCCATGTAAACCTTTGTTTGTATACCAGTAAATCTGAGAGGTGTAAAGTAGGGTTATTAAGACCATCAGCAGCAAATCAACCTAATCCTTTCTAGGCTGCATTGTGAGTATGGTCTTTGACTGCTATGATAAGCAATACTTTTATACCTTTAAATGCTCACCATTTTTTCTTTTAGGGTCTATTCTATATTTTAATATTTGTTACCATGTTTGTTGTTAAATTAATAATCTAATATTTTATTTCATTTCTAGCAGTACTACACCTCTCTCTCCTCAGCAGTTATTGCTGTCAATGTTCATACTACCTGAGAATTCCAGGAAGACCATTTCAGGTCACTCTCAGATGAACAGCACAGAATGGTGTGGCTAATGTCATGCTAAGCCACAGAAATGAGAAAAGGAAAAGATAGAGAGCAGTAGCTGGTGAGGAGAAAGGAACACAATCTAGATTTGATGGCACTGCAAATTTAGGTAATTTATCAAACATTATTATTTCTAGGGACATGGATATGTTGTTCATCCACACTTTCTGGCAGGTATCCTTGCCGCTTTAAGTCTTGCCAGAAGGTCTTCAAGCTGGCTCCTCCCACCCACCCGGGTGGTAAAACTCTCGGGTCCACCCCATGACGCAGATCTTCCTTACCGCTTGGAAGCTCAGGTTCCCTCCTTCACGCTCTGCATTTTAGACTGGATCCTAACTCTTCGGTTCGTCCGAAATTGGTTTTGAAGTTTTCTAAACTTCGGTCTTCATCTTCCCTCGTGGCTGCGATGGACAAATCTGTTCCTGGCTTTCAGAGGTGCCCTTGAGGGCAGAAAATGTCCAGGACGGATCCGCACTCCACGTGCGTCTACTGCCTAGTTCGAGGTCATGACCCGCAGGCTTACGAGTTGTGCCGCTCTTTCTCGGCCAACGTCCTGGACGATTGCACTGCCCGATTAAAGCTCGGGTGCCCCGAGAAACGTTTCCTACCAGTAAAATCAAAAGAGGCTCATTGGGTGGTGTCCACAGCAGCTGGCTCGGCTGAGCAGCTCGAGCAGATGAGCGCCGTCGAGAAGGCGGCCCAGGCCACATCTTCCTCCTCCTCAGCGGTGGCATTTATCCCACTCTCTCTGAGTTCCTCATATATGGCTTCATTCAAGGAGCTTTGTCAGTCCCTTTCCACAAAAGGAGAGGGGCCATCGGGACTTTCTTCTCAGCCCAAGAAGAAGGAGTCGAAAGGTAAGTCCCACCGTCGGCGTTTGTGGGAGCGGGAGAGGTCCCCTTCCCCGGACAGCCGACCGTTTTTTTCGGTCGAGGTTGTTGCTGAGGCCGCTGGCTTCACGGTGCCCCCGTCAGACCAGCCTGCCGAGACTCCCGTGGATGAAGTCGAGATTTTTCTCGATCCGTTAGACGGGCTGTCGACTGGAGAAGCCGACAACCCTCCTTCACCGGTCCCCCCGGTGGATACCTAGGATCTGCCAGTGCCTTCTGGGCCGCAGTCCCCGGTTAAAGTGCCGAGCCGAGGGAAGAGCAGGTGTCCCCCGCCCCTTCCCATACCCACCCATGGTCCCCCCAAGGGTCTCGGTCTCAGACCTCTTCTCGGTCCAGCCGTTCCCGCTGACATCGGTGGTCTCGATACCGAGGTAAGCGGAGACACCGTTCCTCCTCGTCCTCTTCCTCGGATGAGGGGAGGCTGCGGTGCAAATTACGCCGGTGCTACGAGGAGCTTATGTGGCAGTAGTTGCTGTTGTCTGGGCCGAAGCCGACCACGGTCCAGACCCCAGCCATCAAGTGGCTGTCACCTGAATGACCGAAGCAACCACTTGCCCTAGTCGAGTTGCCCACTCCAGGGCTGGTTGCTCGGCCAAAACCAGCTGCTCCACCGATTGTGGTGGAACCTCCGCCTCCACAACCAAAGTCGGGGGCACCGACCAAGAATTCTCGGTCGGGTCACGGCCTGCCCCACAGGTTGTTGGTCACCATCACTCCCGACCATCCTCAGCAGGTGGAGGGTGGCTGAAGGCCGAGGCAGCTCTTCGCAGACTCTTCGGAATCCGACGACTACTCCTCCCTGTTCTCCAGGCAGGTCGACCTGGAGTCCTCCGGGGGCCAGTCAGTGGACGATAGCCCATCGTCCTTCTTGGGTCTGCTTCGACTCATCTCAGAGTCCACCGGGATGCAGCTCGAGCCCGTGTCCAATGGGCCAAGTATCCCCTGACGGAGATACTGGACCGAGGGGATTCTCCCACGGAGGTCTTTCTGGTGGCTGAGGCCATTGTTGGCCCAGCCTTGGAGCTTTGGCAGTGGCCTGCTTCCTGTCCTGCACCCTCAGCCAGGATGGCCAGGAAGTATGCGGTACCTACCGGCTCTTTGCCCGGTTTCTTGGAGCACCCCTCTGCCGAGGGGTTAGTCACCGACAGCGTTTTCCGGCGTTCCGGTAACACTCGGGATGTGGATAAGACCCAGACAAAGAGTCCAAAAAGCTGGAATTTGATGGTTGCAAGGTGTACGCTGTGTCCTCCCTCGATCTCCGACAGGCCAGCTCGGCCGTGCTGATGGCACACTTCTCCCACGCCCTCTTGGGCTCCCTGGATGAGGTTGTTCCTCATCTCCCGCCTGACCTGCAGACCACGTTCCGCCAGGTGCGGGACCAGGGTAGGGCGGTGGCGAAGCAGCAGCTTCAGACTGCTCTGGACATAGGTGATTCCTGTGCCAGGTCAGTAGAGGCCACGGTGGCCATGCGACGCAGGGCGTGGCTGAGGATATCCACCTTCACGGCAGATACCCAGCACAAGTTGGCGGATGTCCCCTTCTTGGGGACTGACCTCTTCAGCCCTGGAGTGGAGGGACACCTCCAGTGGATCGAGAAGTCCAATGCCACCTTGGACTCGGTCACCTCTGCCCAGAGGGACAAAGGCAGCAGTCAGCAGCAGAAGTCCTTTCATCCTTCGGTCCCTGCATCTTGACTGGCCCAGCAGCACCAGCAGAAGGGCCAGCAGGCTCACGCTTGGCGTCCCAAACCCAAGCCGGCAGCTTCCTCCAACAGGAAGCAAAGGAGGTAAAGGCCCAGGAGGTCCCTTGGCCGGTTCTTCCTCCAAGCCTGCTCAGTGACGGGTTGAGGGGTGCCGCCCCCAGTCTCGTCACTCCCCCCTGGGTTCCCCCCGTGGGGGGATGGCTCCACCACTTCCTTTCTTCCTGGTCCACTATCACCACGGACTGCTGGGTGTTGGAGGTAGTAGGAAAAGGCCTGCCTCTGGAGTTCGAGCAGGCCCCACCCTTTCGAGCCGTCGCCCCTCAGGGGACCACGGGGTCTGCAGCCTCACTGTCAGCCCGCCAAGCCAATATTGCCCTGCTCCTCGAAAAAGAGGTGATCAGAAAGGTGGCGGATCCTCCTCCAGACCCGGGGTTTGTGTCCAGGTACTTCCTGGTCCCAAAACGGACAGGGGGGCTGGTGCCCCATTCTCGACCTGCACAACCTGAACAAGTTCCTAAGGTCTCGAGCCTTCAGGATGGTCACTCTGGCTCAGATAATCCCATCCTTGGAACGAGGTGTGCGGTTCTGTTCCCTGGATCTCCAGGATGCGTTCTTTCATGTCCCAATCCGTCCGTCCCATCAGAGATTCCTCCGCTTCAGAGCAGAAGGATCCCTTTACGAGTTCTGAGCCATGCCCTTCAGCCTCTCCCTAGCTCCCAGGGTCTTCACCAAATGCATGGCAGTGGTGACAGCATTTCTGCGGCACCGAAGGGTCCAGGTGTACCCCTACCTGGATGACTGGCTGATTGCAGCTCCCTCCAGAGCGGAGGCGGAGCGGTCCAGAGATCTGGCCCTCCAGGTTTGCTCTCAGGTTGGCCTCCTCATCTACGAGGCCAAGTTGGAACTCGTGCCAAAGCAGGTGATACTTTTCATCAGGGCAGAGCTCGACTCTCTACAAACCAGAGCATGGCTCCCGGCGGACAGGGCCGAGGTTCTTTCCTCCTTTGCCCACTCATTTCTGATTGGGCAATTGTGCCCTGCCTGGGACTTCCTGTGCCTCCTGGGCCTCATGGTGGCCTGCACCAGCATGGTCCATTGGGTCCGTTGGTACATGTGTCCCGTTTAATGGGGACTAGCCAGCCAATGGTCACAATGCTGCGATCCGTTGGACCAGCCCATGACAGTGACCCAGGAAATGTGGAACGCTCTCCAATGGTGGATCGTTCCAGCACATCTGCAGTAGGGCATTCCGTTCATCCGCCCTGAGCCGATGGTCTGTCTATCGACCGATGCATCTCTGATGGGTTGGGGTGCCCATCTGGGGGAACACCGAGCACACGGTCTCTGGTCCCCTCGGGAGTCCCGATGCCACATCAACCTGTTGGAGCTCCGAGTGGTCCATCTAGCTCTCACCACCTTCGCTCCGTTTCTGCAGGGTCAAGTGGTTCAGGTCCAGATGGACAACACCACGACCATGTACTATCTGAACCACCAGGGTGGGACGCGCTCCATGCTGTTATGCAAGGAAGCTCTCCGCATATGGTCCCTTGTGCACAGCCTGGAGGCGGATCTCCTAGCCATTCACATGGCAGGAGCCTCCAACACCCTGGCCAATGCCCTAAGCCAGATAGGGGCTGCGTCTCACGAGTGGTCTCTCCTGCCGGAGGTAGTACAAGACCTGTTCTCCCACTGGGGCATGCCTCAGGTGGATCTGCTTGCCTCCAGGGAGAATGCGAAGCTGAGTCTGTTCCATGCCCGCCCCCCTCAGCAGGGCTCGCTGCAGGGGGATGCCTTCTAGAGGACGTGGACCCCGGGCCTCTTCTATGCCTTCCCCCATTTCCCTTGATCCACAAGGTGCTTCTCAAGGTGAGGAGGGACAAGGTGCAGGTGATTCTGGTAGCCCCAGACTGGCCCCGCCAGTTCTGGTATCCAGATCTCCTCAGCCTCAGCTCCAGGCTCCCGAGGCGGCTTCCAGCCCGCCCGGACCTGATCTCAGTCAACCAGGGGAAGGTATTCCATCTGGACCTTCAATCCCTGCACCTGACAGGCTGGTTCCTGAGCGGCTAGAGTTCCAGGCCTTGGGTCTTT
This sequence comes from Neoceratodus forsteri, assembly GCA_016271365.2. Taxonomy (NCBI): domain Eukaryota; kingdom Metazoa; phylum Chordata; order Ceratodontiformes; family Ceratodontidae; genus Neoceratodus; species Neoceratodus forsteri. The sequence continues at coordinate 714,182,156 of CM057455.1, forward strand.
CCGATGAGGTCCTCAACATCGTTGAGGCATCCCGTAAGGAGTCGACCAGAAAATGCTACACCTTCAAATGGAAGAGATTCTCCATTTGGTGTCAGGGGAAGAGCTTGGACCCTTCTGATTGTCCCTTGGTAAGCATTCTGGACTACCTGTGGTCCCTTTCTCAGCAAGGGCTTTGGTCGACGACCCTTAAGGTGCACCTGGCAGCCATCTCTGCTTACCGGGCGCAGGCTGGGAAGCAGTCAGTGGTGCAGGAGAAGGTGGTTGGGTGCTTTTTCAAAGGCCTTGACCACATTCCCTCCGGGTGCGAAAACCTCCACCTCCGTGGGATCTACTGCTGGTATTGGCCAAGCTCATGGGCAAGCCATTCGAACCAATGCACAGGTGCGATATTTCACACCTGTCATGGAAGACCGCCTTCTTGGTGGCTATCACGTCAGCCAGAAGGATGGGAGAGCTTCAGGTGCTTTCCATCGAGTCTCCTTATCTGGTCTTCCACAGGACAAGGTTGTCCTGCACCCCCACTCGAAATTCCTTCCGAAGGTGGTGTCGGAGTTTCACCTTAACCAGGTGTTGACTCTGCCGGTGTTCTACCCCAATCACACCTCGGAGGCCGAGTATGGCTCCATACTTTGGACCCTAGATGAGCACTCGCTTATTATGAGGAGCGGATGGCTGAAGTTCGGGGAGAGGTTCGCCAGCTGTTTGTCACCTACGCTGAAGCCGCACCTGGCAGACCTGCAGCCAAGTGGACGATAGGCAGGTGGGTCACCTCCTGCATAGAGCTCTGCTATAGGTTGGCAGGCATGGACCCTCCCAGAGGGATAAGAGCTCATTCTACCCGCCATACCACTGCATCGGTAGCTGCTTCCAGGGATGTCCCTATCCAGGATATCTGTAGGGCTGCTACCTGGAAGTCGGCACATACCTTTATTACCCACTACCACATCGACCTTGAGTCACGCCGGGATGCTGGTTTTGGGGCCTCGGTTCTCCGGTCTCTCTCTTTTCCAAATAAGTATCGGGTGCGCTTTGCCTCCTCCTCCCGGAGAACTGCTAGAGTCTGCCAGAAAGTGTGGATGAACAACATATCCATGTACCTAGAATACAGGTTACTCTGTAACAGGAGTTCTAGGAATGGTATATGTTGTTCATCCACACGACTCCACCCAACCTCCCCGGCTTGCACGACAACCTGAGCTTCCAGCGGCCAGATCTGGCGCCATGGGGCGGAGCCGAGAGTTTTACCACCCGGGTGGGTGGGAGAAGCCAGCTTGAAGACCTTCCGGCAAGACTTAAAGCGGCAAGGATACCTGCCAGAAAGTGTGGATGAACAACATATACCATTCCTAGAACTCCTGTTACAGGTGAGTAACCTGTATTTTTTTTTTTACCAGAAGAGACACACTAAGCTGAAGCTTGTTTACAGGTGCAGCCTGGGAGCACGAGGGAGTGAAATGATTTGTGTAGGGTCACACAGTATGCAAGTCTGGGCTGTGGGATTCAAACCCTTTTCTCCAGAATTGCAGCTCAGAGCCTTAAACCACTGCGCTATACTGCCTCCATGCTACATATCACATATCATGCTATCTGGTATGTATGACTGATATGGAAATAAAATAGGGTGTTTAACAGCATAGAATAGTTCCTACCACTTTTAAAAACTTCTGTGATATTACAGATAGCTTTAGAGTAGGAGCAATGGAAAGGACAGTAGCACATCTTAAAATGGCAGATGATATTTGTAATTACAGCTCGTCCACCATTACTGGTGTAGTTTATTTATTTACTGAAAGAGTTTTACCAGAAAAGGCCACCTGTTCCAAAATAGCCAGTTGTCAGAGGTGTCCTTGTAGTCACTCGATGTGTCAGCTAAGCTGTGTACACAGGATGGAAAGTCCCCTGAACCCCATCTCTAACCCCATCAAATGTTAACACACACACTGAAATTTAAAATATTTAAAGCTAAATCAAAAAAACAAAAATAATAATCATGATGTACTTTAAAGAAGTTGTACGCAATGCAATATTAGCAGCAATTCTGAATAAATTAAGCGAATCAGAGTCCAAGTGATGCCCTCATAAGTCATAAAAGGGGCGGAGTTAGGGATGGAGTTTGGGGTTGTGGTTTAGTATTCGGTTTTCTTCTCATCCAAAGGTGGCAACCCTACTCTTCTCAGGAACCAGGAAATAGGAGAAGGGAACTGGTCCCTGAGAAATGCTCTAAAAGATGCAGGGTGGATACTAAATGAACAAGGGACATGGGTTCCAGACCCCAAGGACAATAAAGTACAACAATATAATGCCAGCATAGCGACAAAAAGTATGGGGGCCACTCCCTATACAGGAGATATAATTGTTCAGGAGAGAGCTGTATCACAAAACCCCAAACTAAGTTCAGACACAGCAAGTACTAGTGCACAAACTGTTACTGCAACTTCACACGTGGGGTGAAATGGACCCGGGCCAAAAGACTCGCAGCCTCCTGTTACATTGAACTCTGATAATCAGGAGACAGACTTGCTCAGAATGGGACCAAATAAAAACTCCTCAATTGCTTCCACCCCCACTGAGATAACCTCAGATACTGAGGAAGGGGAAAGGGGGGGAACACCATAGCCAAGAGAACCACACATAGAAGGTCATCTAGAACCCTTTAAAATCCAGCTTATATGCTTTAGAGCCTTCTACTTTTCCCCTTCTCCTTTGCTATGCATTCTTTAAGCATCGCCACCTTCAATGTAAATAGCATTAAGTGCAGCAAGAAATGGTTAGGGGTTTACAAATCTCTGTAAATGCTCATAGAAACATAGACTTTGATGGCAGATAAGGACCACTTGGCCCACCCAGTCTGCCCATTTCCCTACCTATTGGATAAGCTGCAGATTCTAGTTAACTAACAGCCTACTTCCTGCAACCCCCCACCATAATTGTTTTATGTCTGTCCCATGCATGTTTGAATTCCCCCACTGTTTTAGACCCCACAACCTCTCCAGAAAGGCGGTTCCATGCGTCCACCACTCTCTCTGTGAAAAGAATTTCACATTACCACTGAGCCGTCCCTCTAACTTTAAATTGTGCCCCTTGTTCTTACACATCTCTTTTCTGAAAGATGCTACCTTCCTGGACTTTGTTGATTCCCTTGAGGTACTTAAAAGTTTCTATCATGCCCCCCTGTCCCTCCTTTCATCAAGGATATACATATTAAGCTCTCTCAGTCTCTCTTCATATGGTTTCTGATGTAGACCCTGCACCATTTTAGTTGTCCTCTTCTGGACTGCTTCCATCCTGTCTATGTCTTTACGCAGATGAGGTCTCCAAAACTGCACGCAGTACTCCAGATGGGGTCTCACCAACTGTCTGTATACAGGGATAACCACTTCCCTTTTTCTACTTGTGATGCCCCTCCCTATGCATCCCAGTATCCCCCCTCAAATCAGACATATTCTGCCTTCAGGACACTAGGATGAAATCCTTATCAGAAATATGTCAAGCTATCTCAGGGTGGAATAAAGGGCCAGTATTTTGATCCAGTGGGGAGGAAATGCGTGACTGGTTAGGCGTTCTGTTTACAAATCCAAATTTGAAAGTATCTAGATTATTAGATATTAGCCTTAGTAGAGCCTTAATCTCAACATAAACTATTGTTCGGAAAGATTTAGAGTTATATCAGTTTATGCACCCAAACTAAAATGCTCAGTGTAGCAACTTCCAAGGAAATACAACCCTTTCTGCACACTTCTCGCTTGGTAGTATGGGCAGGAGACGTCAACTGCAGGCTTGAATTAAAGGATAGAGGGTTAAAAACAAATTATTTTGCAATACATTAGCACTACAGCAATTCATTAATTCTGCAAGACTAATAGACTCCTACAGATCTAAGTTTCCCACTGGAGGCCATACCTTTTTCAAGGGCCTTTTGTCAACCTGAATAAATTTCATTTTTCTAGCCCCCTTCCTATGGATTCTTTCAATGCACACACAAGCTTGGGAATTCTCAGACCATAAATCCAACTCCGTTCAGTTAGGGTGGGATGATACCCCAAGGTGCAGAAACAATTGCTGGAGGTTGAATGATGCACTATTAGATAATCCATCTATTAAGACAAAATGGCAGAGGGAATAGGAAGCCAGGCTGTCAGTGACAGGATGCTATGAGGACTTATTGGAGTGGTGGGAAGAAACAAAAAAATCCTGGCAGTACTTTTTTCAGTCACAATCTTGGGATTTAGCAAATAAGGAGTATTTACAATACCGAGACCTAAGAAATCAACTACAAAAATATACAGAAATGCATAAGATTGATACGGGGAACAGATACAAATTATCAAAAAACAGCTGAAACAATTACAGTATGATAGGGCAAAATAAATAGAGCAAGAACTAAGGTTTGGCATGCAGATTAAAAAGGGATCTTGTGACCCATTCAAGGAATGTAAGGAAAGAGTAGACCACAGGGTGGTAATAGAGCTCAAGACAGAAACAGGGCAATCAGTCACCTCTGCCCCTGATATCATTAAATTGGTAGAGAAACATGTAGAAGAATCCTTATTTGGCACATCACTAGAAACACAGTGGAAATCACAAGAAATAGAAAGTCTGGAGCTTCCCAAGATCTCTGAGGTTGACAGTAAAGCCTCACAGAAGAAATAAGATTAGAAGAAGTAGAAAATGCTATCAAGAGTCTACGGGCAGATGCAGCTCCAGGATCAGATGGGTTAAACGCAGGATTTTATAAAAAAAAAACTCAAAGATTATCTAGCCCCAGCATTAGTAATCATATTAACCATACTCTTCAAATAAATAAAACCTCAGATTCCATGTGTAAAGCGATTCTCATACTACTGTACAAAAAGGGCATAAAAACTGACCTAAATAACTTGAGGACTTTAAACCTGTTAAACACAGATGTTAAAATCCTCAGCAAAAAATTACTGATTAGATTAGTAAAAGTGGCAGGACAATTGATTAGCTCAGCACAAACATGTGTCATCCCACTCAGGTCTCAATAAGATAATTTAATAATAATTAATGGTCTCCCTTTTTTCCTATAGGGAAACCATGGCATAATTTGCCATAATAAAGGAGTGTTTATTATGGCAAACATGCACACGGTTTCCCTCAATCTGTGCAGATGCCACTGCACTTCCCCCGTTCCCGACCACTTGAGTTCTTTGGCTCACTGACTCTTGGCTTATTATCTCCCAAAATGGTCAGGAAATACTGAACCGCCACTCAGATTCATTGGTAAGTTCCTTTGAAAAAAAAATTACCACAAGGTGTTTTTTTTCGGATGCCAATTAAAAGGAAAAAAAGAAAAGCTGAACGTGCCCTCGGATTGTACACTTTGACTGAACCAGACCATGACCACATGGCAACTTAATTTTATTTTATATAATTGCTGAGGAGAAAAAAGGAAAACCCAGCAATTATATAAAATAAAATATGGGGTGGTGTGTGAAAACTCAGAGTTAACATATACCCTCGGGGTTAGATGCTTTCATAAACCCCTTGAGCTTCGCTCTCAGGGTTTATGTAGCATCTAACCCCTCAGGTGTGTATAAACTTCTTGTTAAACACACCACCCCATACTTTATTCTATTTGTTATAAGGGACATTTTTCAAAAAGGAATTTCAGCAGGACGTTGGGGGATATATTTTCAGATTAGATCAAGAGCAAGCTTTCGACAGATTAAGTCATGATTTTATTTTTGCAGTGCTAAAGTCTTTTGGCTTACCTACTGCATTTATAGGATGGATAAAATGCCTGTACAACATGGCTTTCATAAGCCCAAATGTACATAGGTAGCAGGGAAAAATATATATAACTCAGAAGAGGAGTTAGTCAAGGATGCCCCCTCAGTCCTCTCCGATACTCATTTAGCATAAACATTCTTATTAGGCTAACTATTAAGAACAAATAAATTATTGGCCTCTTATCTACCACAGACCAACAGACAACTAAAATTTTGCCATATGCAGATGATTTAGTGCTGACATTAGACCATGATACCAAGGAAAAAGCTCTAAATGATACACTAAGCTTATTTTCTGATATGTTGGGCTCCAAGATTAACTATTTAAAAAGCAAAGGGATGACATTAAGAGATATCCCAGTTCTGGAACATAATGTATTTGCTGGTACTGAGATAGCACCAAGCCCTATTAAGATTTTAGGAATTGAGGTTGGTTCTGAGAGAATGGCACTAGACAACTGGGAACAGGGCCTCTCCAGAGCAAACAGACTGATAGCAAACTGGAGGGGACAACAGACTGCTAAACAGAAAAGAGTCATGGGTGAAATGGGTTAATAAAAACTTTATTGGTTCCTATTTTTTTATACATCAGCTGCATACCCCCATCTATAACAACATCACTTTTTATTGTATTTTTTCAGGCCCTATAGGGCAATAGATTAAATCCTATTAAAAGAGAAATAACATAAAAGAAAATACAAGGGGAGGGGGTTAAATGTGTTAAACCTGGTATTATTCTACACTAGTATTTTCATAAGTTATAATATTGGAGGCGCCTTAGGGCCAAAGGGAAAGATCCGGAAGCCCTTTGTCTTAAAATGGCTAGAACCTTGTATAGATTCTCAGGTTCAAAAGAAACACAGATTACTGAAAAGAATTTCGGCCCTGCCTAGTTATGGCTCAGAGCCCCTGAAAAACATGATCAAGTGGGGTGGGGTAACCGAGGAGCAAGTTTTGACTCATAATAGGAAAACCATATGCAATACCATGTTAATATCAGAAAGGAAAGTAGAAATCATATTCTCACAATGTCCTACACTGCAGATTAAAAACACTTTGGTCCACTTATCAAGTCCAAGAATGACAGTTTTTGTGTGGGACACAGTTTGGCTAGGAAACTATGGAAGACTAGGGGTTAAAAATAATAGTAAGCATAAGCAGCTGAAAGAGAGATATTGGCCAGCAGTAACATGCAAACAAATACTTGAAAAGCAAAAGCATCTATTTCTAGAAAGTGTATTCACAAGAGATTTTTGGCCCTTTCTGGCATTTGAGTGGAATGAACCCATGTTTCTAAGTTTAACATACCCTATTGTGATGTATGGCCAGATGACGGGGGAACAGATATAACAAAGATACAATGTATGTGATACTAGCAATTATAAGATACAATGTATGTGATACTAGCAATTATAAGATACTATGTATGTGATACTAGCAATTATAAGATACTATGTATGTGATACTAGCAATTATAAGATACTATGTATGTGATACTAGCAATTATAGGATACAATGTATGTGATACTAGCAATTATAAGATACTATGTATGGCAAGCCAGATGCATATGGGTCACTCAACAGGGGAGGGTCAACATACAGAAATGTTGAAAAATATTAACATTTCTATACAAGGGGTGATGCAATCAGATGATAGAGAATGCTCTGCTGAGTGTACAAGAATATTCAGGCTAAATTGTACACAATGGTGCACATAAAGGACTACAATAAGCATCTTATGGAAATCATTTCTGAGATAATAGATTAATCATACAAAAAACTAACAGTATTGTCAAAAACTGTATGTATATCATGTAATGTATTATTATCATTTGTGTAATGCTATTTGTCTGAAGTCCTCTTTTTCAATAAGAATACCCCCACTCTTTTCAAGAAGTCCCACGGGATCTTTAACGTCCACCAGAACAGGTAGACAGGGCCTCATCTGAAAGACAGCACCTCATGAGGCATTTCAGTGTTAGTATTGGGATTTACCTCAAGTGCCTGGTGTGGGGTTAGAACCCACAACCTTTCTATCTTCTAGTCTCAGAGGTGAGTGTGCAACCTGCTGAGCCACTAACACTGCCTTGTAGTAAGACTAATAGGATGCTGGAGTGTATCAGAAGATGTAATGACAGCAGGAAAAAGGAAGTAGTACTACTACCACAATACAGGTCACTGGTAAGTCCACACTCAGAACATTGTGCTCAGTTCTGGAACCCTCACCAAGAAAGGGCAGTGATGGGCTAGAGATGGTGCAATACAGGGTGTCCAAGATGATTCATGGCTAACAGGGTAGATCTTATAAAGACATGTGCAAGGCACTGAACATGTACTCACTGGAGATTAGTTTGGGGGTAATGGTAGAGACCTGCAAGTTCCTGAAGGGAATAAACAAGGTGAACTTGGGGGAGCTATGTAGCAGGAGTATGGGGTCATGAACATGAGGTCACAACTGAAAACTTGCAGGGGGCAAATTTAAGAGGGATGTGACAATGTTCTGTTTTATAGAAAGGGTGTTGAAGCCATGGAACAGTCTGCCAGTGGAGATGGTGGGTGCCAAGACCATAAATGGTATCAAGCATGGCTAGGACAGTGTGAAGGGTTTGGTGGTTGTTCGGGTTGGTAACAGTAGGAAGGGGGGCTAGGGGATGGACCAAGAGGGATAAATAAAACCTATGGACAATAGGTCCTGCGGCAGATAGGGAACTCTGTGTAAACTAGGTGGACATTTGATCTTTTTCTGCTGTTATTGTCTATATTTCTTATGATCTCTATATACTGTACGTCTTTTTATTATGTTCCACTAAGGATATTTACATGAAAACATAATCTTTGTCTCTCAGACTTAAACATCCTATTGCTTCTCTCCCTGCTGAAGTCATAATTCTTTGTCTGTTACATCATAATATTGATACAGAAATTATCATGATCTCATAAACCAAGGATTAGGACTTCAGCAGGGGGATAGCAGAAGGACATGATGAAGTCTGAGACACAAAGTTCCTGTTTTCATGTAAGTGTTCAGTAATAAAGATTTAGGATACAAAATATCAAAAACTAAGGAAATATAAGCTCAATGGTGTCTGAATTTAGTGTTTTAAAATGCTTTTCTGGATACTGGAAACATGTTTTAAACAGCGCACATAAAAAGCCAAAAACATTCAGATGTTAAAGGATAAGAATAAGATTTTCTGTGACTGAAATACTGGGCACTGAAAACCTTAATAAAACATGTATACACACATATGTGGGATATCACAAATAGCTTTTTAGTGTGTGACCCTGAAATGCAATAGTAACTGGGTGCACATCAGTGAGAGGCAACCACTTAAAGGAGCGAGATTAAGAGAAGAAGTTGCTGTGCAGGCCTATAAAATAGTAATTACCAGGGGGTAAGAGCACATCATCAAAGTGTGAGAGATATTACAACGCTATTTTTAGGTGACCCTGTGAAACATTAGGTGCTAGACACATCAGTGAGAACTGCAAACACCCAAATGTGAGAGGTGACGCATTATTTTATACTGTACTGAATGGTAGAGCCCTATAAAACATTAGGCACTGAGCACAACTGTGAGTGATGCTAACAGCAAAGTATGAGACCCAGGACCAATTATCCAAGTACACTCTGTAAGCAGACCATTTTTTAAAAATGTTTTCTGCTCTTTTACCTTTTTCCTTACTAGTATTGTTGGTAATAGAAAACAATATATTAATTATATAAATTGTGTTAACGCTCATACTCATACCCCATTCTTCTATATGTTCTTCTGTACGTTGAGCTCTGTGTTACCTATTGTATAGGTAAACGTGAGCACTCAGTCAGTTGTAGATGACTTAATGGGCTACCTTTGAGGTCTGAGTCTACAGTTCTTAGAGAACCTGTATACAATTACTCACATTCCTGATGGAGAAAGTCAGATGTCTTTCAGGGGTGTAGCAAAATCATAACTCCTTGCTTTTTCAGGTGTGCTCACATGTAGAGGGGAAAGTGTGCAACTCTCCTCCTAGAGTCTGAAAGAATCATATGTGCTGCATATCTCCAACTCTGCTTTTCCAGTATGATATTTTCAAGGTCAGGTAAGAGCTGCAAGCCTTGGTCCTCTGTGGGGCTGGGTGAAACTTAAAGTTTGCAGAAGTTGCTCTGAAAATGCATATTCATCTCATGAACATATACAAAAAAAAACAAATTTGTTTACAAAATGTTCACCCCTCCATCCAAGTAAGTCGGCCACCTCCCATCCCCCACCCTACCTACCCCTTCTTCTAGCTTAAAACAAGTCTGGTGTATAACAGGGCAAGACATTTGAGGGATGAGCTACATCGGTAGGTACAACCTGTTAAAAAGCCAGAAACATGGTGGCCCACTCCACATAAAGGATGCAAGCAATGTAAGTGTATAAATATTGCAAGATGGTTAAAGCACCGCATTCTTTAATCCAGGGGAGAAAAAAATCCTTACATGGAAACATAGAATCTGATGGCAGATATGGGCTGCTTGGCCCACCCAGTCTACCCATATTTTTCATTTTTTTTTTGTTAACTTCATTTTCCCTATAGACCCACTTGATCAAAGGTGCTGCCTCTCCATTCCCTCCCCCTTTCTATGGTGCTGTCTCCCCCCCCCCCTTAGAAATATAGAAACAGAAACATAGGGCTCCATTCTCAAAGAGCTGCATCAAACAGCGGCTTGTGCAGAAGCCCGATGCACCAGGAACCCTGCACCAAATTCTGGTACATGAGAGGTCCCAGCGCCTCAGTCCCACACTTGTTGCAACCTCTCCCATGTGATAAATAGCATGCTGTTGCTTTGGCTAGTCCCTCCTTAATCCTTCTCCACCGAGTCTCCACTCCCCCTGGTCATTCCCCCTTTGAGGTATTTAATGAGGCAGTTTCCTATTTCTTTAAAATCTGACCCCCTAAAGTTTAGGACACTCCTCTTAGTGTATTTTTTCTCCTGCCCAATCTTTATGCCAAAACATACAGTATGGTGATCACTTTTTTCTTAAGCTTTTTTGTTTTTCTGTGTGTGAGTTTTAGTGCTTGTGAAAGGTGCTGGATCGACAGCACTGGAAACTGAAGTCCTCCATTTATCCACATGACAGATACAGCACAGGCAATCACAGTAAAAGCTTCCCTATACTGTCCCACCAGTGTGCCTCAACCTTGCCATAGAGGGACCACAACGTAGGGGAGAGGGGTAGCTCAGACTCCATGCCCATACAATCCTTGGCCTCTCATGTGAGACTGCCAACACAAGTGCTGATTAGTGGCAACTGTATTAATGGTGTTGTGATGTGGACATCTGCAAACTGGGAACTGGACTGAGACCACCACAACTCATTTCATGTATGCCATGAAACAGCCCTCAGGTGAAAATGACTTTGGACAACTGCTGTACTGTGTTGGATTCGAACCCATGACCAACAGGTTAAAGGCTCTTTAACCCCCTGACCTGTCCTTCCAGAACATGTTCTAGCCTGGGATGGCCACTTCCCAGCTGTGGTTGTCGGTGCACCATATATAGAATAGTGGATGGGTGACCATCCACAACAAGGCTGTGTTTCCATCGAGGGAGTTGATGATGCCATCAACTTCTGAGATGGATTGGAAACACAACCTTTGTTGTGGATGGTCACCCATTTACTGTTTTATACAGTATGTGGTTAGGGCTTATTGTGGATGGAAATCAGTGGCTTGCTAAATGTTTACCTTTTTTTTTTTTGCTTGTTTTTGCTTTCTGGTGCTGTTCCCTGTCCTGCTCGCTCCAGCTTCTCCCGCACCCATACCCACTTGCTCCGTCTTCTCAGCTGGACCATGTCAGTCCAGGAAAACTCCTTGTGGCAGCCTCATCCCTCTGTGGCCACAGTTTTGTGGGTATACTGCTCAATGCTCACTAAATTGCCCCACCTTGTTTGCTGTATGTTTTCCAGTGGGTCCTGGCTGGGTGAGCCAATCAGGTAAAAAGTAAGTCAGTAAGTAAGTAAGTAAAAATGTATTTGTTAAGCACCCTTCAGGTTATTAAGGTGCTGTACAATAAAATACAATATAAACAAATTTAATAATAAAAATTTAACAATATGCAGAAAAAGCCTGACAAAATAAATAGGTTTTAAATTCTGATTTAAAATTCACGATAGTCAGGCATTCTCTTAACCGACGAGGTAGAGAATTCCACAGGGTTGGTGAAGCATAAGAAAAGGCACATGCACCAGATGTTTTTAAATGAACCCTGGGAATCTCTGGCAATCCCTCATTGGTAGATCGGAGTGAGCGGCGGGGGCAATAGGGAATATGGAGCTCTTGCAGATATCGGGGTCCCTGCTTGTGTAGGGCTTTATAGGTCAGCAAGCCAACCTTAAAGCTAATCCACCACTCTACCGGCAGCCAGTGCAGTTCACGCAGCACAGGTGTAATATGACTAGTCCTGGATGTACCAGTCAAAAGCCTGGCTGCTGCATTCTGCACCAGCTGCAAGCAGTGGATATCAACTCTCAGAAGCCCTAGGTAGAGGGCATTGTAGTAATTAAGGTGGGTGGTTACGAAGGTGTGGACCAGTGCAGGAAGGTCAGCTGGGGGGACCAGGTGTTTCACCCAGGCAATATTCCTTAGATGGTAAAAGGAAGACTTAATGACTGCGGATTCCTGAGATTTTAAGGTCAAACCACTGTCAAAAATATCACCCAGGTTATGGACCCAGTCTGAGGTCAAGAGCTGGACATCATCAAGCCATAGACCCGAAAGATACCCAACACCAAGACCCACCTCCGGACGACCCGGGTCCACAACCAACACCTCGGTCTTGTCTGGATTTAACCTCAGCCAGCTAGTGCTTATCCAATTCTTGATCTCGGCAAGACAGTTGTTAAACACAGAGACCGCATCATCCCGTCTGGGTGTAAAGGACATATACAGTTGGGTATCATCTGCATAACAGTGAAAACCCAAACTGTATTGCCTAATGATATCACCTAATGGCAGCATGTACACCGAGAACAACATGGGTGCCAATATGGAGCCCTGCAGCACCCCACAGGACAGAGAGAAGGCATCAGAGGAATAAATTCCGGTGACAACCCTCTGTGATCTGCCCATGAGGAAGGATCGAAACCAACTTAGGACTGTAGCAGATAGTCCACAAAATTGCCACAGGCACTCCAAAAGCAAACCATGGTCCACAGTATCAAATGCCACCAAGAGATCAAGAAGGACTAAGACAGTATGAGCCTTTAGATCTCTTGCAATTAGGAGATCATTTAACACCAGAACAAGGGCAGTCTCGGTGCTATATCTCTTCCTGAACCCCGATTGGAGAGCTGCAAAGACATTGTGGGTTGTGAGCTGATCATCCAGCTGTAATGCAACCACCTTTTCAATAACCTTACCCCAAACGGTAGGTTAGAGACAGGTCTGTAGTTTGCTAGACAGTCTGAATCCATGGAAGGTTTTTTAAGGAGTGGTCGAATGACCGCCCCCTTGAGGGAATCAGGAAAGACCTCCTTTTCCAAGGAACACTAGACAGTTGCAGCAAGGATCGGGTAGATGACATCTATGCAACATACCAACAGCGGCGTAGGACCTGGATCCAAACTACAACTGGTTGGTAGCAAGGTCTGGACAATTCTCACAATGTCCAAGAATTCCGGCAGGCTGAAGTCAGCCCAGACAGAACAGGTGCACGCAACCTCCTGCCAATCTCTGCAATCCCTCATAGAGGGAGCTGGGCCGATCCCCGACCTGATGCTGGCAACCTTAGCTGCAAAAAACTTGGCAAGCTCATCACACTTTATTTGTGAAAAACCCCTTCCAGACTGAAGACAGACTGGAGTGCACAGTCTGTCCACAGTCCGAAAGAGCTGAGCTGGTCGATTCTGTGCAGCAGAAATCTCCCAGGACAGGAATTCTGCCTTCTTACGGGTGATTTTTGATTGATAGAACTTATAATGTTCCATCAATCAAAGCCAGTCAGCATCAAGGCCGGATTTCCACCAAGCTCTCTCTAGCCTTCGACCCACTCTCCTCAGCTCCTTTAGGGACCCATCAAATCACGGGTTCCTTGGACGCAGAGTGAGTGGGCAAACACGACAGGAGCTAATGAGTCCAGAGCATCTCCCACCGCCTTATTATAAGCCAGTACAAGACCATCTGGATTCATGCTTTCACTCGATGAACCCGATAGGTCCAGCACTGCCGATAGGCCTTCTGGAGTAACTCCCCTTAAAGGGCTATACTGGACCATCTCCGTAGGGGCAGGCCTACCTGGGGGAGGACCGAAACTGAACCTTATGGTGTGATGGTCTGACCAACTGACTGGTTCCACCCCGAAATCAGTGATCTCCATCCACAGGAGGAACACAAGATCCAGAGAGTGACCCCCAATATGGGTAGCAGCGGTAACCACCTGTGTAAGGTCCAGCATAGTCATAAGCTGGAGGAGGTTATTTCCAAATTGTGAGAGTTCATCGTTGACCTAGCATTGAAGTCACCCAGAATTAACCATCTGGATGACTCCAAGGCCACATCGACAATGAAATCCGCAAACTCCTTCAGGAATTCTTCCCCATTACCGGTGGCAGGACTAGGCCAAAAAGTTGTACTATCGATGTGATGTCAGAACAATAGTACAACTTTTTTGACCTTTGAACTGTCCCACAACAACAAATTGAAAGCCACTGATTTCCATCCACACTAAGCCCTAACCATAAACTATAACTCCATTATGACCACCAGATTCAGTTCTCCCTCCACAGTGATTGCCTCAAGATCAGGAATTTTGTTTCCCAGGCTCCTTATGTTGGCACACATAGCTCTGCATTCTCTTCATCCCCTACCCCCACTGACCTATCCCACTTCCTGCCTCCAGCTTTGGCCCCTTCCATTTCCCCATCCTGTCCTTCACTTTTTCACTCTCTCTCTGACCACCCTCCTTACCCTCTCTCCTAACTTTAGTTCTTCTTTCTGGCCCTCCCACACTGCCCTCATCCATGTCCTTTCTCCTCTCTACCCCTGAGGAATTTCATCCCTCTGGGATTCTCTTCCTGTTACTATAACCTCTGGGTAGGGCAGTCCCGGCCTTCTTTAGTATTTTTTTGTCTCTCCCCTTGGCTAGTTTAAATGCCCATCAAGGTAGCATCTAAACCTTCTCCCAGGACTGCTGTTCCCTGCAGGATGGATGGAGATCTTCTCTTTTATACACACCTCCATCCCCTAGGTGGGACCACAGTCCCTGATGTAGGCAAAACCCTCCTTCCTGCACCACACCTTTAACTACTCATTGAAGGACCTGTTGCAAAGTTCCCTAGCCTTCCCTTGCTGTACACAGGTAGCACCTCAATAAAGGCTGCAGTGCAAGCTACCCACTTCAGACGCCTCCCCAGCTCCCTAAACCTATCCTGCATCTTCCCTTGCCAGCCATTCATCCCCAGATTGACAATGACATCCAGCTTCCTCCCTACCCCCTTTTCCCTCGCAATCTCCAAATTCCACCTTCTAGTCCTCTCTGCCAAAGCACCTGGTAGGCACTTTACTAACCTGTCCCTCCCTTCCCTTGCTCCCAACTATATCCCTCTGACAATGGAATCTCCCACTGCCTCCTCCTTGGCTGGGGCCTCTCCCTCTCCCTTTGGAACCTCCTCCACTGAGAACTCTCACCACCTCCCTTACCACTGCCTCATTTGCCTCCTCCTGGCCTCCCTGCCTGGCAGAATGGTGAAGGAACTATGCAGCTGTAAGATCTGAGAGGTGCTCTCCTTCCTTCCTTTCTCCCCCCACCCTCCTGGAGCCCACCAAGGTTCAGCCACTCTGCCATTTTACTGATATTTTTTCAGGGAGTGGTAGCAATCTTGGTGGCCTTTGGGTGAAGCTGACAGTGCCCTGTACTTGTGCCAGTTAGGCTTTGAATCCAACAACCTCTTCTTTTAGCCCAGGAAGGTTCCTTCATATGGGGCAGCACCTCAGTCTCCAGAACGTGTCTCTGAAGATTGCAACCCCACACCCATCACACTGCACCACTCCATTGCCTGGTAACTCTTTATCCTCTTAAGTACTTGCTTCCCTACCTTTCCCTAGTCCTTATACCTCACTCACATCCCCCTCTTACTTCACTGTACTTTTCCCCTTCCTGTGTTTTGCCTATCCCTTCGGTGTGTGTCTGAACCTTTACCCTAGATAGGGTTCTTCTACAATCCCCTTTTCTCTTGCCCCTTTTTAACTTGACCCTAGATACGGTTTTAGGGAATTTGGTTTCTTATACTCATTTTATCCCCCATTCTAGATAGGGTGTTATCTCTATTTCCACACTACTGATGATTTTTTGATTACTCTTTACTTAATCTTTGTAGGACTTTAACCTCCTTCCCTACAACAGTTGTTTCCCACTAACCAACTTATAGTGCTCCCTTTAAACAGGCAGCAAAAAGTAAACAGATAGTCTACCTTACTGGACTGGCAAAGTTTCCTGTGTGCCTGCTATTGCCTGCCGACACCTAAGATGACAGTCTTATCACTGTTCCACATCTGTTCTGTTCCACTCATGTTCTGGGGCACAAACATGAATAGGACATGTTAGTAGCAGCTCCTTATATTCTGTTCTCTTTTTTCTGCTCTTATCCGATTAGACCCCTTCTTTGTGTCCCACCTTTCCACCCAAACTTCATTTTGATTACAGAGTTTGTGTGCAGCTGCTGAAAAATAGAAAATCTGAACAATACAGGTTAGTTTGGAGTAGTTTTAACCCCCCCATTAGAACTGGTACAGAATAAAGAAATATGCCCTGATGTTTGTTCCCAGAGCTCTTTAAATCACTCCCCTGCTTCTTGCTCTGATCCGATTGGTCCTCCTGCCTTGTGTCCTGCCTTCCCACCCAAACTCCATTTCAATAACAGAGTGTGCCTGCAACTGCTGAAAAACAGAAGATCTGCACAATGGCACGCACAATCCAAGGAAGAGGATGGCAGCTAGAGGTGTCTGGTCTGTGCCACTCAGCTGCAAAATCCATTCAAAATCGGTGTTAACCTGGCATTTCCTGGTTCAAACCTCATTCATTCATTTTTAAAAATGGGCTTTAATGACATTTCAAACCTTACCTCAGTGAACTGCACCAGAAGGGAGACATCAGCACAAACTCTTCAGCGGTGGTACAGCATGTGGTGGGAAGATGGCTGAAGGGATGGTGGACCAGATTGCAACTCCACTCTCCGACACCCAAGAAATCAAAGCTATGCTTCACCAAGTCCTGAAAGTAATCTCTCCTTTCAAAAGTGCAGTCATGATCCTGGAAGAAAAGGTACATGAGCTGCAGTGTAAAGTGAGGGATTCTGAAACTTTCCTAACCTACATAGACTATAAACGTACCCAACATGAAGTTGGGATCCAAAGAGGTTGAACGCCTCGTGACCCAGCTCTGGGGCAGAGCTAAAGATACAGAAAACAGAAGCTGCAGAAATAACCTGTGCTTCATAGGATTCTCTGAAAGAGCCAAGAAGAAAGATGTTATGGGCTTCCTACATATAGAGATCCCTGATTTACTGCAATATTTCTGGAAGCCAGCATTTGAAATTGAAAGGCCCATAGGACTCTCGATCCCCCCCCCCACCCGAAGCCTGGTAAGAGACCCCATCTGATTCTTGCTAAGTTTCTGAGGTACCCTGATATAGAGAAAATCCTCTTGCTTGATAGAGACAGAGGTCCCTTCACTTAGCAGGGTCACAAGATTTTCATTTTTGGTGACTTTTCCACAGAACTGGTCCAAAGATGTAAGGTATATGCCGATGTTTTAGAACCTACAGGAACTTGGGATTCTGTATAAACTATAATATCCTGCCAAGCTCCTTATTATCCAGAATGGCATTTCCCACATCTTTCAGTTGCCCAAGAAGGCTATTCAATTCATCTTGAAAAACTGGCCAGACAAAGCTGAAATGCTCCAGAGTAATGGGGCTTCCCACAGATCAGATCCCAGATCCAATGCCCGTTCAGGATGGAATCTCCACCAATCACCTTAGCCAGCCTGAGATGGTGCTTAAATGGAATGGCAAACATCTAAGGGGAAATACTCCAACAGATGGGGCAGCAACAGGCAAAGACCTGTTATATCTGGAGTGCCCCCGGAGCCCATGAAAGAAGTAAGGACTCCACCAGCTCAAAAGCCAGCATGGACTCTGCAGGGAAGTCAGCGCTCCAAAACAAGTGGAGACAGACATTTCTAATCCTTTTGCAATCCTGCTCCCCAAAATCCTCATGAAGCCAACTGCACTACAATGCAAAGCTCCTGATCAACAATCCTGGGCAGAGAGAGTGGCACAGACTGAGCAAGCCTGTGCCGAGAGGCCTGATCTTCCACAAAGTTCTGCAGGCCAACAAGGTGACCTTGAAGCCCAGCCTAAAACCCGGTTAAGATAGTCTCATGGATCTTCTGCAACACATGGCAGCTTTCATCTGTATCCTTTGCCTCCACTACCTGAATAGATGTCTGTCTGTCTGTGCACCATCCTTCCGCCTGCCTGCCTTCCTTCCTTCCTTCCACTTGGCCCACATGGCTATCTTTCTTGTACTGCTTGTTAAAAACAAAATCAAAATAGTATTCCACAGTTCATATACCCCATGCCACCCTATCAACCATGCTCCCTACCACCTTTTTCTTCTTCCTCCTAGGTGGCCACTTACAAGATTACAACTAGCCAAGTGCATGCCTTTTGGGTCTAATCCTGAGGCAACAACCCACTCCCCTAATTGCCATCCAAAGGAGCAGCCCCCCTCCTGGCTGTTTGCTGCCTGAACTGCCAAGGCATATCTTTCCTCTTATCTCACCCTTTAAGACAATGCAGACACAGTCCTTGAAGACAGTGCACAGACAAGCTTTGTCAGCAGGTCATAGACAGGCCAAGTGATTCTAGAATGAACTTGGGAAATGGGGTTGTGCTTAATCACAATGGGGTCCTTGAGGTGCGAGAAAACAATGTCCAAAAATTAGTGCATATTAAGGATCCTCGAGATTCTTATAAAATAGAAAAAACAGTGGAGTCTTTTGTATAAAGTTCCATAAACATCCTTTTTTATTCTTTGTTTCTGCCCTGACGTTTTGATTCAATCAGAGAATCTTTTTCAAAGAGCTTCTTTGTTTCTAAAAAGAATATATTTACCATGTTATTTACATCATTCACTATTTTCAATATTATTTAACATCTTTTGAAACTGAAAACACAGACCAAAACCTTCCTTTCATGACATACTTAACTATATTGTCAAGTTCATATATGCACATTCATATGTATATAGAGCTTTCCTTCAGCTCATTAGATTATTCTGTTTTGTATAAAATGAAATAATGACTGTATTAAAATATACAGAGTATTGAAACAAAAATAGGAATCGCAAACATTTCCAGCATGTATCCTCTGCCTAGGCCTGTACTACCGTTTAGCTAAGAGTGGAGCACATACCTCAAAATCTCTTGGTTTAACAACAAATTCTGTTGTTCATGGAGCCCATTTTTAAAACCATCTCCTTCTGGTAGTGTTCTAAAAGATACAAAGTTTACATAGATCTGTCGGTAACTTTGTTATATAATGAAGTCTTATTGTTGTTTGCTTATTATTTTAAACCTTAACCTGGTCTACCAGCATGTTACATATATCTAGCAGCGCTTTTGTTTGTCGCCGTTATCAGTCCCTATTGTTGTAAAGAGAAAGGCATATGTTTATTTGAAAAATATTTGCATTCCAAATGAGTGCGCACTGGGATGTAGTGCTCCAAAACCAACAGATTCCTGATAGCACAAAAGGTTTCGGGCACATACAACTCATAAGAGAGACGTGTAAAAATTCAAAACATTTATTTCACAAACAAGTAACCTGACATGTTTTGGACTGATCCTCCAGTCCTTTATCAAAGGTAGTAAAAGACAAAAACCAGAGAACACAGTATTTATCTCATAGTAATTAACTTGTCCAGATGAAATCCATCAGTAATTACTGTCACTTAAAATACAAATTAACTTATTCCTCATTTGGATCCTTCTTGGCTCTAACAAGAAAATTTCTCATTGATTTATATTTTTATTTTTATTTTTTTATATATTTTTTTTTAGATTTTTTATAATAGGGAATTTATAAATATAAATCAATGAGAAATTCTCTTGTTAGAGCAAGTTAGATCAGTCTGAAACATGTCAGGTTACTTGTTTGTGAAATAAATGTTTTGAATTTTTACGCGTCTCTTTTATGAGTTGTATGTACCTTTATTTGAAAAATACTTAAACTCTAAATATTTCTATTCTGCAGTGTAAATAAGTTGCACACTGTTTTTTGCATCTTCGAAACACACCCGCCTCGAGTGTTGTTATTGATAGTGCTTGCTCTGGGCCTGTTGGTGTCTTAAACATCGAGTTTTACAAACAATCTGTTGAAGAATATACATTTATATTTACTCTTGAAGTTCACAAACCGTCATTCTTTTAGGCAAAGCTATTTAAATGCTGCAATATCATCTGGTTTATAGCAGGTTTTACCTGTTCAAAAGATGAAAGTGTTCCTGCTGCCTAATGGCGTCGTAGCATTTTCAACACTCTAAGTGAGGCGCTGTTGCCACTGTCTTCCTCTTGAGCTCACTTGTATATGTCATCAGTGACATTACCGCTGATGATCTCGCATGAGTTCCTGTGAGATTTCAATTCAGTTTGTGGACATACATCTGAAAAGAATACATTTCAAGACCCAAATACTGGCAAAAAACATGTCATTAAACAGCACATTACATGCACCTCTGAAGGGGTAATTTATGTGCTACTTTGCCCATGTGACAAAATGTACATTGGACAGACAACCAGACAATTTAAAGTATGAATCCAAGAGCATAAGGGGGATATTAGACAGAACGATGAATCTTCCCCAGTGGCCATGTACTGTTACCAAGCAGGGCACATGGGAACAGCACTCCATTTTTGGGGGCTGTAAATAGTGGAACCTTCAGAAAGGGGAGGCAATTATCAAAATAAAATTGACAAATGTAAAATGAAATGGATAAGACTTACTCAACACCTTAGACAGAAATGGGGGAATGAAAACAGATACTAACTGGCAAGTGTATTGGCAATAATACATTGTTTTCACAGGGCAACAAGCCCCAAATAAAAAAAGGGCATAAAATAACATTTTTTTTTCAGACAAAATTAGTACTAGTTATAATAAGACATCTTAAACAGATTCAGAACAAAATACAAAGCCCACGAAAAAAAAATCTTCAGTCATACCCCCAAACCTTAAAGAAGTAACAATTATAGGAAAGTTCTGAATACAGGTTAAGAATATATAGCAAAGATGTGACAGTGTTTTCCTGAAAAGTGGAGAAATAGATAAGACCCCTAAGTAGAAGACATAACAATAATGTGTAATACAAACAAAATGCAAAAAGCAAACGCAAACATCCAGGGAGCCCACTCATGTTGATGACAGCATGGACGCTGTCGACAGTTGTTTAGCAACTGAAATCTCGCAGGAAATCACGCGAGATCATCAGCGGTGATGTCACTGATGACATACACAAGTGGGCTCAAGAGGAAGGGAGTGGCAACAGCGCCTCACTTAGAGTGTTGAAAATGCTAAGACGCCATTAGGCAGCAGGAACACTTTCATCTTTCGAACAGGTAAAACCTGCTATAAACCAGATGATATTGCAGCATTTAAATAGCTTTGCCTAAAAGAATAACGGTTTGTGAACTTCAAGAGTAAATATAAATGTATATTCTTCAACAGATTGTTTTTAAAACTCTGTTTAAGACACCAACAGGTTCAGAGCAAGCATTATCAATTACAACACTCGAGGCGGGTGTGTTTTGAAGATGCAAAAAAACAATATGCAACTTATTTACACTGCAAAGTAGAAATATTTAGAGTTCAAGTATTTTTCAAATAAACATATGCCTTTCTCTTTACAACAATAGGGACTGATAACGGCGACAAACAAAAGCTCTGCTAGATATATGTAACATGCCGGTAAACCAGGTAAAGGTTTAAAATAATAAGTAAACAACAATAAGACTTCGTTATATAACAAAGTTACTGACAGATCTATGTAAACTTTGCATCTTTTAGAACACTACCAGAAGGAGATGGTTTTAAAAATGGGCTCCATGAACAACAGAATTTGTTGTTAAACCAAGAGATTTTGAGGTATGTGCTCCACTCTTAGCTAAAAGGTAGTACAGGCCAAGGCAGAGGATACATGCTGGAAATGTTTGCAATTTCTATCCTTGTTTTAATACTCCGTATACTTTAATACAGTTGTTATTTCATTTTATACAAAACAGAATAATCTAATGAGTCGAAGGAAAGCTCTGTATATATATGAATGTGCATATATGAACTTGACAATATAGTTAAGAATGACATGAAAGGAAGGTTTTGGTCTGTGTTTTTAGTTTCAAAAGATATTAAATAATATTGAAAATAGTGAATGATGTAAATATGTTCTTTTTAGAAACAAAGAAGCCCTTTGAAAAATATTCGTTGATTGAATCAAAATGTCGGGGCAGAAACAAAGAATAAAAAAAGATGTTTATGGAACTTTATACAAAAGATTCCACTGTTTCTTCTATTTCATAAGAAGCTCGGGGATCCTTACTATGCACTAATGTTTGGACATAGACAGGCCAAGGGCAGTGGATCCTACACCTCAGATGTTATCAGTCTTCCCTTCCCCCCACAGGTGGCCTTTCTAAGGCAAATTGCTGAGCAGTGTTTTGGCAGGACATACGGCAAAAGTGTGGTGAGCCTTGCTACCTCTCAAATTACAGCACTAGCCCAAACACTGTATGGGAATCCATCCTACTCCCTAAGTCTGAACACAGTCTCAACACAATTACAGGTGGCTAGCCACTTCACAGACCCCTGTACTTAGGGCAGACCACTGCCTTCCCATCCCACCCCACAAATTAGACAGTGTCACCTGCAGATATTGATTCTGTTGTCATTCTAAGGGGTACAAGAGGGAGCCTTGGCTACACTGCTCCCGCACCACCCCCATCACTCCTCGCTCTCTAATGCTGCTCAGACATGACTGCCACCAGCCCCCCCAGTGATGGACCTAGTAACCAAAGCAAATGGGAGCTAGCATCTTGAAAAACACCAAGTAAGGCTTCTGGTGATGTCACCATCCAGTATGGAAGGCTAGAGATTGCGCTCCATCCTATTCCCCGGTGTTAACCTCCCAGTTTCTATCTATTGTTGCTTTATTTGTTGTCATGTGTGTGTGGAAGGACAGCTGTATGTATGTGCAAAACACAAAAGCCTAAATGGGGTGATATTTCCAGTGTTCCATACCCCGATCTGTGTTCAGTGTGTCGGGCTGGTGACATGGTCTCCTCACTCTCGACATTCTGTCCCCCAGTAGCATCTGTTCAATCTAATGTAGCTCTGCTGGAAGAACTTTGGGCATTCTAAGTGGAAAGTCTGGAAATATTTGAGGAGCTCAAGGCTACTAGTTCAGCTTTAGATGTAAAATTTAATGAATTGGAGCAGCACTCGACTATGGACTCCAGGGTGCATAGGCTGGAGCGAGTTATAATTAAGGTCCTGCAAGAGAGTCAGTGGCTGGCAGAGAAGTGCAAAGATTTACAAAATTGCTTCCACCATAACAACATTAGAATTCATGGTTTTCTGGAGGGCGAGGAAAGGACTGGGGACTTTGTTATTTTCTTACAAGGTTTGCTGCCTACCATCCTGGATGTTGAGGATCTTTGTTCCCTGCCCATTGAGAGGGCACATCGGGCTCTTAGATGGGGTGAAGATGTTTGAGCTACAGCATTACAGAAATTGCAAGCCCGAAATTTATTGTTACCTGAAGACCATATGGAGTGCACTGAGATGAGAGAGAAGCGAGAGCTGCAGCATGATGCTTGGCTAAAGTCTCACCTAACAGTAAGAAAAAGATCAGACCAGGCTCAGGAAGAGGTGAAGGTGCTGCTTCACTTGTTTCATCGGTAGGAACCAACCTGATGGACTTCATTAATAGGCAGTATGGTACAGTCTAGATATGGTTTGGTCAGGAGACCACTTTGGGCTTTCCATTTGTGGATAGATATTAATATTCCTATTATTATTTTGGTGCTATCTTGATTGTTTTTTGTTGTTTTTTTTTTCATTCAAGTTTACCTGTTATGGGGCTGTTCAGTAAGACTGTTTGTGTTGCACTTCCTTTCAGAGAGTGATTGTGGATGGCTAAGTAGTACCCTAGATTTGAAAAACATGCTGTAGCACCTGTTATACCGGGCTCTGGGCTTTCTGATATTAATTTTTTGGTAGTTTCAAGACAGCGACTGTAATACTTGATAGCTCCCACTAGACAGTACTGTTGACTAATAAATGATTCTTATACTGTCATTACACTCCAGGGGTGGGATAGTCAGACTGCACCAGGCTGTGGCATAAGCCTGGGCGCAGCGCAACTGGGTTATGCCAGGGCGCTCATGGGGTGATATTCAATGGTGCTGCGCCATGGCTCAGCACCGTTGAACATCATTCCGTGGCCACCCACATAGCGCATGGCGCAGTGGCACTGCACCAGTGCAAATGGCCAGAGAGGAGCAGGGGGATGCGCTAGCACAAGTGCCACTGCGCTAGGTGCATAAACCATGATATTCAGCGGTGGACATGCAAATGGGGCCTAATGCATGCAAGGCACAAATGGGGCCATTTGCATGTCATTATTGCCCCATTTGCATGCAGGTGCACCGATCCCCAGCAACTTGTACCTAGCACCCTGCCAGGCAGAAGCTGTCAGGGACCGACACCCCTTGCCCCTCACCGACAATGCGCTCCAATGCCCGATTGCGGGCCATAATACATAATAGGTCCACTGGACCATCAGGGAGTTTATCTCCCTGCCCGATCGCAGGCATGCAGTACTTCAAATATCCCCGGTGGTCCAGTGGTACCCATACCCCCTTCCAAACTTGCCCACTCATTTCCGCCACTCCGCTTCCCACCGGTCAGCAGTGGGCAGCAGCAACCCACCCTCAAGCCACCTGGCTACCCACTGAGTGGCAGCATACAGTACGGCTGTCGCCCATTTAGTCCACAGTGTGGGCCAATGGGCGCGAATTCATACTGTACTACACAGTCACGATGTGAGAATGGACCCATTCACATCGGACTGTGTAGTATAGTATGGTCTGTATGCTCATTGGCCCACGCTGTGAGACCAACAGGTGTACAGCTGTACTGTACGCTGTCAGACAGCGGGCTGGATTCAGGTGGATGCTGCTGGCCGCCTCTGACCGGGGAGCGAGGTGGCGGAATGGAGTGGGTGGGTTGGGAGGGGGTAAGGGTACTGCTGGACCACCAGGAATATGTGAAGTACTGCATGCCCATGATCGTGCAGGGAGATAGGTCCACCAGACCACCAGGGAGTTTATTAATTATTACAGCCCGTGATCGGGCAGGGAGATAGGTCCACTGGACCACCAGGGTGTTTATTAATTATTACAGCCTGCGATCGGGCAAGGAGATAGGTCCACTGGACTACCCGGGATTCTGTTATTTAAAACAGCTGGCGATCAGGCATGGGGGGTGCTACGCCACCGGATGGTGCTGCCAGAGCTTGGGTGGTCACCCACAGCTGGCTGCTGCCATGTTGCGCCCTGCATTATGGCAGCTCACCTGTGGGTGGCCAGCTGTTGCTCCTTTATTTTGCAGCTTAACTGTGTGCAGCACATGTAGGGGTTGCGCCTGCATATTCTCAGAACATCTTGGGCTGAAAATTGGGATGTGCAGAATATGCATGGGCATGCCCCCTACCTGTGCCACATATATTACCGATGCGCCCCAGCGCATCAGGATTTATGCTGTGCATATTCCCCCCATTGAATATCGAGCCGGGGTGCATCAGTGGGTTCCGCATGGTGCAACCCATTTGAATATCCAACCCCTGATATAGAATTTGAGGTGTGTGTGTGTGGGGGGGGATCTTGCTTTACTTTTGACTTATCTACTTCCTTTTCATATGAATTATTTTGACAGTTAGAGATTTTCAGTGGTGTTTGGGAATGGTTTATGGTGGAGGACTGATTGATCCAGTAAGGAGGTGGCTGTCTGTATTTTGGTTTACTCTACCAGCATTAAGGTGGCTACCTCAGTTTACAAAGAATGGGGACTGCAAGGGGTCTGGGGTCATTATGTTATAACATAATAAAAGTATGTGTCAGATAAATGGATCTGTGGATGTTTACCCCTTAATGACCTGAATATAAGGTCTTTCTGTTCCCCATAGATATCTCCCCCTTTTTCCTTTTTTTTTTTTTTTCCTTCTTATTCATCCTTTTATAGTACTGTTTTTTTCTTCTTTCAGGAGTTTGGACAGAGGGTTCAGTGGGGTTATCGGGAAGTCCTGTGGTCAGATGGTGGTGGACAGGTGGTGGACACAAGGTTGGGTGTCCCTGTATACCCGCTGTTGCACTCCCAGTGGGGGGGATTGATTCCTCTGTGGGGAACCCAGGGGGGTTCTTGAAGGTCTTTTCTCCACCAATGACCTACTGTTGTACCTGGCTGATACTGGCCCCTATGAGGTCTTGAGGGTTGCAGTTCTCTGTTTTCTATTTCTGGTTAGAAGTTCAGGGTGGAGGGAATCTGGTGATTTTTTTCTTCTTGGGTTTTTGGGGTAATGGGGTTCCGTACTGGAGTGAATTGCTAGCCTGGGCAGGGAGTTTTGGGGTTATTCTTTGTTAGTTGCTTCTATACAGATCTTATGGGAAGTTTAAATGTTTGTTCATTAAAGAAGACTCCTATATATTTATGATTTGGATATGTCTAATGATTTGGATATGTCTGTTGCATTTATTATACATTACATCAAGTACTGTACATATGTCAATAAGAGATCAGTCATTTCTTCAGTTGCAACACATATCTAGAGTCTGAGGCTCTGACACAATGTAGTAAAGTGTCAAGCAAGCCTCCGTTTACATGCACATGAGTCACTTGTAATACAGCCTCCCCCATTCCTTGATGTCACTGCAGCAACAGTGCAGACGAAAACATAATGGTATCAATGTTGCCTATCCTGATTTTAGATTAAGTTTGCAGTGGCTTAAGACAGTTCTTTCATGCAACTCACATAGGGAGTAGTACTTGTAGCCTTAATACTGTATGTGTGGAGCAAATGATACATCTAATAGTATTTCATTCACAGGAAACAAATTCTGTTTCCTTGTACTGCTCATTTCCCTCTGTGAGACAGTTGTAACATGTTGTGGAGAGCAGTAGACTGAATCAGTCAATCAAGCAGTCAATCAGCCAATCTGTATTGAACCAGGTGAACACCCTTGAGAAGATTCATTTACAAGGTGGGCCTGGGCAGTTTCTCCAAGGATCACACAAGAATGAATTTCTCATTTGCACAAATGATACACTCCCCCTTTCAGCAGCCTGAAAGTGGAGAGCTAGATCACTTACTTTATACAGAGTATTGTTTTACATATCAAATGCTCCTTAAATCTGAGTTTCTGACTGAAAATACCGAGATACAGAATCTATATGACATGGGAGGAATGAGCTAAGCAAATACAGAGCACTACATACACTGAGACTGATTAGTTTCTTTACCTACAACAGCTGAAGTATAGCATCTGATTTGTGAGGGACATCCTACTTCAAATGCTGGCATTACAAAGCAGGGGCGGGCTGCCTCAGCTTGTCCTCAGTACCTTCAAAGTGAAGTGCTGTAGCTCTCACATCACTGCTAATGATTTAGTGGGGGCACTTTTAAAGTCGTGGACAGGAGGGGACATCACAGTTCCCAAGGAGGTTAGAGGAACTCGTTAAGGGTTAGAGAGTAAGAGACTCTAGTAGGATTTGAACTAGAGTCTCCCAGTTCTTGTGCTTGTGCATTAACCACTAGATTACCCTTCTTACATATGCTGCAGCTGATGCTTTCCTGGTAACATATTCCTTGTTATAGCTGAACTCTTTATTGCCTTACAGCAGCCATCTAATCACTGACTGCCTAGTTACAAAGGGAAAGGGGCATATTTGCAAGAGCGTTTCTCACTGCTGGCGTCAATCAAAACAGAGAATGTTAACACACACAGAACATGATACAACAGTTGTATAATGCCACTTAAAACTCTTGTTGTACCCAGGGTCATTGGGTAAACTATTGTTGCTAACAGAAACTGTAACATAACACATGCAGGCACTTCCTTATATGAATACTGTATATACTTCAGATCATTGCTGCATCACACTCACATGGTCCTAGTCCCTATTAGACCTGCACTTCAGGATGTGCACAACACTTAAAGGGTTCCTCCATTACTCAAGTTTGGAACCAAACATTGTGGGTTTGGTTTACTGGTGGAACTGCATTTAGTGCAGCACCATTATCTGTTGCTCTGACGACATCAACCTCCAGCAACATTGATGGTAAAATGGAAGATAAACACATTGATATCTTCTGGGGGTTGTATATTTTTATTTATAATCTAGATTTAGACAGCAATAGGACTGCTGGCAACTGGAGGAGGCACAAAACAGTTACACTTAAGGAGTTGGGAAAATATTGGTATGAAACTATGGGAGACTTCCCCTTTAAATGTAAAGGGTATTCACAGTGTTGTGAAGTGAGCCAGGATCTTGCAAGAATTGTCATCAGAGATGTGATGTGGGTTTTTTGTGAGAAACTAGACGATCAGGGGAGAAGCATAGTAAGCTTTGGAGTATGTGGGTGAAGTCTTTTCTGCAGTGCACCCACCAGCCAAAAAAGCAGAGACTGCTATATTATTATGGCAGGGACTCCCATTCAATTTAATGAAGTTGCAGACAGATCCAGAGGACAGTACGTGGCAGCTACTGGCACTTTTCAAGGCATCCTGGTTCACCTGGTTTCCATTTATGCTCTGACCCCTCCATTTTGTGATTTCTTTCAACAATTTTTTGCTTTTTTGGCTCAACTTCCAGAAGGCCAGTTGATCTGCCTTGGGGATTGGAACTGTGTAGAGTATCCAAATTTAGACAGAGCTCCAGCCCTCCAGAAAGGGGAAGGTGCTTTGTCTAGACTATTGCGGACTTTGATTTCTGAAGGAGGTGGGGTTGATCCCTGGCATCAGAGGTTTCCGGACTCCAGGGATTATACTTTTTATTCTTCAGCCACAAACTGTTATGCCCATTTGGACTGCTTTTACATTCAGAAAAAATGGATGCCAATGTTTAAGATGATTAATATTTACCCAACTGATATTTCAGATCACGCTTTGCTATTTGTAAGTTAGAAATGGGTCCCAAAAGGAAGGTGGATTGTGACACCTTAATGCAGAATTGCTTCATGATGAGAATCTTGCCTCTTCAATTGGGGAAGCGATCTGGCATTATTTGGCTGAAAATGAAAGGACAGAAATTTCCTTGAAGTACGCATGGGATGGCCTTAAGGTGGTGATTCATGGGCATATGATTTTATATGCCTCTTTTAAAAATAGGGAGCATTGGAAGTCATATTGTTATCTAGAATTTCAATTATCTCAGCTAGAGAAAGAGCATCAACATACACGAGACCCCTCACTTTTACTGCAGTTGTGTGGAAAGTTAGGGATGAACTCAATAAACTTGCCTTGAGTAGGGTGGAAAACTCCCTATGATTCACAATCCAAAAATATTATGAAGGGAGAAATAAAGCGGGCGGCCTTTTGGCAATGTGGTTACAGCAGCAGGAAGCAGACAGGTACATTCCCTGAATTATCTATGATTTTCCTCTATATGACACTCGCATTGACCCACAACAAATAGTACTGAACTTTAAGGAGTACCATACCCATTTATATGCAAAGGAATGGGGTCCAGATCATGAAACATGAGTAGCTAGCTTTCTGAGTGAGATTTCTCTTCTCGCTCTCTTTCAATGTCAGCGGAACAGTTTGGAAGCCCCTTTTATGGAGGCTGAATTACTGGCAATTATTAAGTATTTTAAATTGGGCAAGGCCCCAGGCCCGGATGGCTTTGTTCTGGAACTTTATAAAGTTTTTGTATCAGAGCTGATTCTTTTGTTAACTCAGCTTTGTAAGCTGCAAGGGATTCTGAGCTGGACGTAATTGTCCACCTAGGGACAAATGACTTGGCTCATCATGAGGTTAGAGCAGTGCAGGAGGACATTGCAGAGTTGGGGAGGGACCTAAGACAAGTAGCACACACAGTATCCTTCTCAGAGGTGCTGCCTGTCAAAGGCATGGGTGAGGCGAGGGTAATTGGCACCATGCAGTTTAATGAATGGTTGAAAAAATGGTGCGGAGCACAGGGGTTTGGCTTCATTGGGGACTGGGGTTCCACCTGGAGGGACAACAGCCTATACTGGCAGGATGGTCTGCATCTGTCCAGGAAGGGAACAAGTCTTTTGAGCAATTGGTTTAAATGCTTCATTGGCAAGCTTTTAAACTAGTCAAGGGGAGGCACTGACAAGCAGCAGAAAAACCCAGCCTCTCCCACAAAACAGGGTACTAAATGAGAAAGACCAAGGTAGAATGGTCAGTGGGGATGCTGCAACAGAAGGTAAAGCCATCAAAAATGGAGAACAATGAGTACCAATGCCCGTAGTCTAGGTAACAAGCTTCCTGAATTAGTGGCCTTGATGGAAGAGGAACATCTGGATATCGTGGCAGTCACAGAAACATGGTACACACAAAACCATGACTGGGACATAAACATACCAGGATACACTATCTACAGGAGGGACAGGGAGTGTAAAAGAGGAGGAGGAGTAGTTCTTTACATAAAGGAAGGAATAAAAGCAACAGAACAAAAGGGTAAACAGGGAGGAAAAGAAGCACTTTGGGTAAATTTGGAGACAGGCAATGGCACCACAATCCGCACAGGGGTTGTATACAGACCCCCTTCTCAGGGGGAGGAAATGGACAAGGAAATGATAGAAAGTATACTTAGAATGGCAGAAAAGGGAGATACTGCTGATGGGTGCTCTGAATACTAGATGTTAACTGGAGTGCAGTTGCAGCTGCCACTAAGAGTGCAGTTATTCTAGATGCCCTACAGGGGCATGCCTTAGGACAACTAGTACTGGAGCCCACTCTAGAGGAGCAATATTAGACTTGGTACTGTCAAATGGAGATGGAGAGGATCACAGATGCAGAAGTGGGTAGCCATCTGGGAACCATGACCATCGAACAGTATGGTTCTAATAACACAGTAATAGAGTCAAGCCATACAAAGACAAAAGTACTGGACTTTAGGAGGGCTGACTTTGCCATAATGGGTGAGTGCCTAAGGAATGCACTAGCAAATGGGCAGGAAGGAGGGTGGAAGAACAATGGGGAATAATAAAACTGCCATCACAGAGGTAACAAGCCTTTGTGTGAAGCAAATAAACAAAACAAGACGATGTAAGAAACCACTATGGTTCTCAAAGGAAGTGGCAGTGAAGGTTCAAGAGAAAGAAAGCATTCAGGAAGTACAAGGAATCACAGAAGGAGCAGGATAGAGAACTGTATCAGTTAAAGCAAAAGGAGGCTGGGAAGGCAGTCAGAACAGCAAAGGCCCAAACCGAGGAAAAGATAGCCAACTCCAGTTAGAAGGGGATAAAACCTTTATAGGTACATCAGGGAGCGAAGGAAGACCAAGAGGGAGTAGTGAGGCTTAATAAAGGGAGGAGGGTGGGCAGAGGAGACTGTGAAAAAGGCAGAGATACTAAACAAATATTTTTGCTCAGTATTTACGAAGGAAGAGGGGGAGATACATAAAACAAACAGTAGTAACACTCTGGATACAGAAGTTGATACCAGCCCATTTACAGAAGAAAGGGTTCTGAAAGAGCTCTTAAAACTGAAGGTGGACAAAGCAATGGGGCCTGATGGGATAGAAGGACTGGAAGGAAAAGTATGTCTCTTTGCAGATGACACTAAGATCTGCAACAGAGTTGATGCACAGGGTGGGGTGGAAAGGATGAGAAGGGACTTGGCAAGGTTAGAGGAATCGTCAAATGTATGGCAGCTTAGATTCAATGCTAAGAAGTGCAAGGTAATGCACCTGGGAAACAAAAACCAAGGGGAAGAGTACACAATGGGGGGTGAGATACTAACAACAACAACAACAAGAATGGAAAGGGACCTGGGGGTAATCATATCAGATGACCTAAAGATGGGCAAGCAATGTGAGAGGGCAGCAAGGAGGGCTGGGGGGATACTGGGATGCATAGGGAGAGGCATCACCAGTAGAAAACAGGAAGTTATTTTTCCTCTGTACAGACAGCTGGTGAGACCCCATCTGGAGTAATGTGTGCAGTTCTGGAGACCCAATCTCCGCAAAGACATAGACAGGATGGAAGCTGTCCAGAGGAGGGCAACTAAAATGGTGCAGAGTCTGCACCGGAAGTCGTATGAAGAGAGACTTAAGGAGCTTAATATGTATAGCTTCGAGGAAAGGAGGGAGAGGGGGGACATGATAGAAACTTTCAAGTACCTCAAGGAATCAACAAAGTCAAGATGGTAGCATCTTTCAAAAAAGAGGTGTGCAAGAACAAGAGGCACAATTTAAAGATAGAGGGGGCAGCTCAGAGGTAATTTAAGGAGTATTTTTTCACAGAGAGGGTTGTGGATGCATGGAACGGCCTTCCGGAGGAGGTTGTGGAGTCAAAATCAGTGGGGGAATTCAAGCATGCATGGGATAGTCATAAGGCAATTCTGGGGGGTGGGGGTAGGAAGAAGTAGGCTGCTGGTTAACTAGGATCTGCAGCTTATCCAGTACGTAGGGAAATGGGCAGACTGGGTGGGCCAAGCGGTCCTAATCTGCCATCAAATTCTATGTTTCTATGTTTGTGCACAAGCCTGGGATTCTGCCAGATGCATGGAATGAGGTTATTATCACTGTTTTACCCAGGCCTTGGAAGGACCCCATTTGCTGTATTAATTTGTACCCTATTTTGCTTTTGAATTATGATTTGAAAATTTTCACTAAAGCTACTGAGTTGCATCTGCAAAAGGTGATCCCCTCACTTATTCATTCAGATCATACCAGGTTTATCCCCGAAAGACATTTGCAAGACAATATCGGGAGGTTGCTGAATGTCCTGTCAGCATCTCAGATTTGGCCTAAGGATCATTTGGGGGCAAAAGTGTCAATTGATGCCGAGAAGGCGTTCGACCACCTAGACTAGCTGTTTCTAGCGGCCACATTGTCCAAGTTTCAATTTGGACACACATTTTGTAATTGACTTCAGAACTTATATACAAAACCGCAGGCATGAGTATGAGTAAACAGTTTGCTTTCTTCCAGGTTTTGAAAAGAATGTGGCAGCATGCAGGGCTGTCCAATCTCTCTCCTTTTGTCTGTTTTAAGTTTAGAGCCTTTGGTAGTGCTGATCAGGCAGTCGGAGATGTACAGGTGTATTTCTTTAGCAGGGAGGACTTAAGAATATCTTTGTATGCAGACGATACTTTTTTATACCTGGGAGACCCTTCTCACACCCTTCCAGTAGTTAAGAATATGATGTTTCAATATGTGCGAGTTTCAGGGTTTAAAATTAATAATGCAAAGACTGAGATTCTGTCTTTAGGATTCTCATCTGCAGGCTCCTCCTATGAGACCTATGGGTTTAAGAAGGTGACTGGGATTCAGATATTTGGGTATATGGATACCATGGGAATTTTCCGCTCCTTTTGCCACTAATTATACTAAGCTATTGAAAGATGTTCAAGGTGATTGTCACTACTGGAAGGAATTACCCTTATCAGTGTGGGGGGGGCAGAGTGGAAACAATTCAGATAAATATTCTCCCCAATTTTTTGTTTCTATTTTAGCTCTTCCTTTACCAGATCCAACTTCTTTTTGGCACTTTTTAAAACAAACATTATCAAAGTTTATTTGAGGGGGAAGCGATCACAAATGAAGTGGTCTGTTCTGATAGGGCCGAAGATCAAAAGAGGTTTGACAGTCCCGGATTTTCGGATTTACTGTTGGGCAGCCCAACTTCAATATTTCATTACTTATATGACAAATCAGGAGTCTCCTGGATGGGTGACCCTGGAGTCTGCCTCCCTATTTTCTGTAAAATTATCTGATATTTTGTTTATGGACAATGCCAGCCTTAGCTTCTTGGGGGTCACCAACCCATGGGTGGCTCTTATGGTTGAGATCTGGCGGAGGGTTTGTAATGCTTTCTGGCTAAATTTGGGTGTATGTAGTGAGACCCCACTTTGCTCTTGTTTGGATTTTACCCCACTCCATTCAGATTTGGCCCATTTGGGTCTCAGTCGAATGGTGCAGTTTTTCGATAGGGAGGTTTTTAAATCCTTTGCTCAACTTAAAGATGAATTCAGTTTACCCCCTACTGATTTTTAATTTTTTTTGATACTTGCAATTCTGTCACTACTTAATGGAACCCTCATGGTTAGAAACCCTTAGGTCGGGGGTTAACCCTTAAAAAGCCTTTTTCTTTTCTTTGAGTATACAACCGAAGAAAGTGGGTCTCATTTCTAAATTGTATAAGCAACTCAGGAATTTGGAACCAGACCACCTTATCTCAGTTAAAAACAAATGGGAAGCAGAGGCTGGGTTCTCCCTTTCAGGATTAGAGTGGGCTCAAGTCTGGTAAGGTGTTCATAGCACAATGGCCTCACCTTCCTGGAAGGAATTTCACTGGCAGGTGGTGGCTAGATTTTTTTCACACCCCAGTTATAGTTAAACATGGGCATTTTTGATCTGATTTGTGTTGGAGGGGGTGTGGGATAGTGGGAACTCATATGTGTATATATTTTAGAAATGCCCCCAGTTTTAGACATATTGGGGAAGGTTGCCAGGGCAGTGGTGCACATGTTGGGTACTGATATTCCACTTAAGTATGCCCCCACTGGTGGTGCATGGTAAAGGGCCAGATATTTATTTAATATTTTGGAGGCTGTGGCCATTAAGACACTCACACAACTGTGGCTTACCCCAACAATACCATCAGATGACCTGTGCCTCTGAAATTGTTAGGGAATTTTAGTTATGGAGTGGTAACAGGTTTGCTTAGGCTGCAATTTGGGTGATTCCATAGTAGATGGCTTCCTTTCTTTCATTTTCTCACAGGAAAAGAGTGATGTTGTGGAGATCCTGGCGTGCTATAGTTGAAATAATAGTACTGTTTGTTGAGGTCATCATTTCCCTAACCTCAGGCGTTTTGGTACTTTATTTCTATATTAGGGATTGTCCCTTAAGGGCAGTCCCTAGTCCCATTCCTCTATGTTACAGTGATGAGGGTTCATTATTTGGGGGTGTCAGGATTTTGTGTCTCTTATTACAGTATGTTGTAAGTTGCTGAGTCTTATTTAGGAATATAGTGATGCATTTGGGTAGTATAATCTATTGTTTTGGAGATACAACTATAAAACAGTTTGATTTTTACATTTTGGGCTTACATATTTGTCTTTATAAAGACTGTACTGTTTGTAGCATACCAATAAAGTTTAATTAAAAAAAAAAAGTACCTTGTCCGAGTAGCCCACTGCTGATAGTCTTCCCCAGGGACTAACAGCATCAATTGCTCACTGCCCTCAACCTCAATACCTCCCCTCTCTTCTCTCATTCCTCCAACTAGGAGTACAGATATGCTGGGTGGCACCACTACAGCTCCTCAGCCATGTAAGCACAATGGAAAAAGAGCCACTTAGCAGAGAGTGAGCTCAACATGAAACTTAAGTCACACAGTCAGAAAAATTGTGGAACTCACCCCAAAAAAGACTGAAGGGTTGAAACATTAGTCTTTTCAACTCCTGTATGAGGTACACTGCTCTATTTGCTGTTCTCAGTAAACTGCTGAATTTTTTGCACTTATTCTAAGTGTGGACTACAGTTATTTTATATGCCTGGGGTGAGTTATGTGATTTTTATGACTGAGCTCATCAGCCACGTTTATATCCCCCAGTAGTTGCTGAGCAGATAATATATGGGAACACACCCCTCTGCTCTTTACCATACTACTCCTATGGCTCTGAATCCAGTTAAATGTGTTACCTGGAATGTTAAAGGCCTACACACCCCAATAAAACATAGGAAAGCACTGCACCATCTTAAAAGGGAAGGGGCCAATATTGCTTTTCTTCAGAAGAACCACTTTACACCATCGGAAACCAACAAGATAAAAACTTATTGGGTCTTTCAGGTATTTGGACACTCCAGCAACTCAAAGATCAGAGGGGTTGCATTTCTCATATACAACTGGATCTTCTTTACCCCAAATGAAATTATTTCAGACCCTGAAGGGTGCTATATCATTGTCCAGGGCATCCTGGGTACTCAGGAAATCACAATGCGCAACATATATAGACCTAACCAACCTGATTCAAAATGTTTTAATACATTTACCCAGACCCACACACTACATGCAATAGGCATCCTAGTCATGAGTGGAGATGCCAACACAGTTATGATAATTTCCTTGATAGGAGCAGCCCCACGCTGGCTTCCAAACTCTAGCATTTCAAGCTCTATCTGAAGCCATTCCTGAATTAGGTCTAGCAGATATATGGAGTGTCCTCCACCCAACCGGGAGGGATTACTCTTTCTACTTGAACCCACACCATTCATTTTCATGAATCAACATGTGGCTTGTCCCTCAACAATGGGTGCCAGAGGTAGTTCAGGCCAGCATTGGAACAGTGACCATCTCTGAATATGCCCTGGTATCCTTTACTTGGCTGCTGGCTGGGATAGATTTATAGGCCAACAGAAGGTGACACTTTAATACCACCTTCCTAAAAGACCCTTAATTTTGTAAGTCCTTACAGGCAGACATTCTGAGCATCTTAGAGCAAACTGGGAGACACCTCCATGGTAACATGAGGGGGTGCTTTTAAAACATTTATTCATGGCAGTTGCATTAGCCATGCCTCTCATGTGAAGAAAAGCAAAAAACGAAGGCATGGAGGAACAGCTCCAAAAACGCATAGAAATGGAGAACCAATATAGAGCAGACTCACATTGTTCCCCAGACCTCCTGGCTAATATTATAGGCACCTGCTACAAGATCAGTACATATATACATCAGAAGGCTGAATACTCCTTGTTTCAGCTTAATCAAATGTTCTGGGAAACAGAGGAACAGCCTGGCCATCTCCTCATATAACAACACAAAAAAACGCAAGGAGTGTTCCACTGTCTTGGTAGTGAAAAATAAGGAGGAGTAACAACAGCAGAAACCACGGGAGATCATTGACAACTTCTTGGAATTTTATTTAGCCTTATACAAGAGTGAGGTTTCCCCTTCTAAAGCAGACCTCTCCATTTTTACATCCCTGTTAAACATGCCACACATCACACCTGAAATAAAAGTTGCGCTGGAGTAGCTTATCCCAGTCGGAGCATGAGCAGGCCCTGCATTCCATGCCAGCAGGCAAGGTCCCCAGGACAGATGGTCTTCCAGCAGAATTTCTTTATGCTTTCAAAGAAGTCTTAATATAACCCGTGCTGCAAGCCCTGACTGAAGCAGCCTCATCAGGAGAGCTTCCCCCTTCTATGCGAACCACAGTGGTCTCCTTGATTCCCAAGCCAGGAAAGGACACTACACTATGTAGCAGTTACCAACCGATCTCTGTCTTATACCAGTGGACTGCAAGGCATATGCCAACCTACTTACGACACTCCTGCTTAAGGTAATCCCCACAGTGGTCAATAGTGACCAAGTCAGCTTCATTGCCAGATGCCAAGGAACAGACAGTATAAGATGGCTTCTGAACTTGATCTGGCAAGCTTCCTACCTCAAAATTCCATCAGTGCTAGTATCCCTTGATGAAGAGAAAGCATTCAACTGGGTAGAGTCAAACTATTCCATGTCCTGGAGGTGTTCGGATTTGGAGAGAATTTCACCCACCTCATCAAAACCCTATATAGCAGTGCCTCAGCTTCTGTGCTCACAAACTACAAGATTTCTCCACCCTTCCCCTTGGGTAGAGGGACATGGCTGTCCCCTCTCCCCATTACTTTTTGTGCTTGCTCTCAAACCCCTCCTACAGGCCATTCAACAGCATGGCCAAATACATGGGATAGAGATGAGGAAAGAACATAAAGAACTATTGTAGGCAGACAATGTTATGCTGACATTAACGAAGCCAGTGTCCTCTGTTCCAGCCTTTCTGGACCTCCTTACTCACTTTGGGTGACTATCTGGATACAAAGCCAATGTGTCTAAATCCCTGATCATGCCTTCTGAGACAGACACCACAAAGACCCCAGGCTTCCCTTGAGGTCTATAGCCAGTCACTGGGAGCCTTAAATATCTACACATTCAATGCCCCTGGAGACTCAATACTATGGCAGATATTAGCCTCTGTCCTCTATTTATGGCCCATGAACAGGACATGGCCAGATGGCACTGCCTCCATCTTATGCACTGTGGCTGAGCTCATATTGGGAGGCAGTATAGCACAGTGGTTTAAGGCTCTGAGCTGCAAATCTGGAGACCTGGGTTTGAATCCCACAGCCCCCACTTCCATACTGTGTGACCCTGTGCTTCCAGGTCACACCTGTAAACAAGCTTTCAGCTTAGTATGCCACTCCTGATTAAACAATTGGATATGTTCAAAATGATGGCATCCCTGAAAATTCAATATGTATTAGGCAATCTTCCTGGGAAGATCAGCCCTCATCTGTTTAAATGAATACACTCCAACATGCTTTTTATTTTTTTTATCCGGTCCCATCCTCCTTGGTTCAGCCCCCACCCCCAGCCCGGCACATACCACCTTGGGACTTACCTCAGCTGGTGTTCCCCTCTGGCTTTCCCCCAGGGTGAGGCCGCTGAGTAGGCATGACCCTGATGGAACTTCCTGTTTGGGAGCAGGAAGTGAGTGATCACAGAGCCACCAAAGACCCACCATCCAAGAAGGGCAAGAGTAGCTCTCCGGCCCCCTCTAGCTGCTGGAGGTCTGCCACTGAGCAAGTAAGGGGTCTACTGAGAAATATAGGATATTCTTGTCTCAGAACAGGACAATCAGAAGCTTAAAGGGCACACAGGCAGAAAGTAAGGAAAGAGAGAAAAAATAAAAAAACAGAGGAAAGAGTAAGGATTGCAAACAGTTAAGGGGCCAGAAATAAGACATGATTGGACTGGTGCAGTGCAGTGGCTGTGAAGCAGCAGTCTTCCGGGAGACGTTCTGGAGGATGCAGTGTTGTCCCATCTGCAGGCACCTCTCTGGGCTGAGGGAGGAGGTTGCTCATCTCCAGGCTGAGTTGGCCAGGATTTGTGGGACCTCCTCTTCCATCAGGGACCACCAGTGCCACTGCCGTTGCCTCAGAGGTTGTCAAGAAAGAGGGTGGTTGGACCACAGTGGGCTCAGGGAGGGTGAGGGTGGTGGAAC
Organism: Neoceratodus forsteri; assembly: GCA_016271365.2. Lineage (NCBI taxonomy): Eukaryota > Metazoa > Chordata > Ceratodontiformes > Ceratodontidae > Neoceratodus > Neoceratodus forsteri. Next base: position 714,221,228 of record CM057455.1, read on the forward strand.
AGAGGCACATCCCTCCAGTTGTACCTCTCCACAATTCCTATGCCATTCTGGCAAAGTGTGGTTCCTCTATGGAGGCACCCGCAGTGGAGACCAAGGAGGATGCTGGGAACTTCCACAAAGGAGACCCACAGGAGGGTGGCAGGAGACTCCACAGGGGAAGGAAACAACTCCTGGTGGGGGAATCCATTGTTAGCAAGGTAGAACTGGGGGAGGAAGGGAAGAGGGAGGTAAGGTGTCTGCCTGGCGCCATGACTTGGAGGGACAGGGAGCGAATCCTCAGGATTACTGGAGCAGCTGCACAGGAGAGGGAGCTGGATGTCATTGTCCACCTAGGGACAAATGACCTGGCTAAGAAAGGGATTATAGAAGTGCAGGAAGGGTTTGTGGAATTGGGGAGGGGCCTTAGTCAAGTAGCACGCACGGTAACCTTCTCAGAGGTGCTGCCCATCTATGGCAAAGGAGAGGCTAGGGTGTTCTGCTCCATGGGATTCAATCAGTGGTTGAAAAACTGTTGTGGAGCTCAGGGATTTGGCTTCACTGGGGACTGGGGGTCCACCTGGAGTGACGCAAGCCTATACTGGCATGATGGGCTGCATCTGTCCGGGAGGGGAACCAGGATCCTAGGTGATAGGTTTAAATGCTTCATTGGCAAGCATTTAAACTAGCCAAGGGGGGAGGCACTGGAAAGGAGCAGGGAAATCCTAGCACCCCCAAAAAATCACAGTAGTAAGTGCGGAAAACACCAACATAGAGGTGTCGATAGAGAGAAGGTCAGGGGTAAATGGAGAAGGTGACAAAGGCAAGAAGGACAGGGATGGGGCAAAAGGGAGTAAGGCCATCAGGAAATAGAGGGTAATGAGTACCAATGCCCGTAGTCTGGGCAACAAGCTCCTTGAGCTGGTGGTCTTGATGGAAGAGGGATGCCTGGATATCGTAGCAGTCACAGAAACATGGTACACAGAGAACCATGACTGGGATGTTAACATACCAGGGTACATAACCTACAGGGAAAGACAGGCAGGGAAGAAGAGGGGGGAGGAGTAGCTCTATGTAAAGGAAGGGATAAAAGCAACTGAACAAGAGTAAACAGGGAGGAGAGGAGGCACTGTGGGTCACCTTGGAGACTGGAAAGGGCACCACAATCTGCACAGGGGTTATGTACAGACCCCCATGTCAGGGGGAGGGAATGGACAAGGATATGATAGAAGGCATTCTTAGAATGGCAGAGAAAGGGAGATACTGTTGATGGGAGACCTGAATATGCCAGATGTTAACTGGAGCACATTTGCTGCAGCCAATCCAAACAGGGCCATTCTTGATGCCCCTACAGGTGGCAGGCCTCAGACAGCTAGTTTCGGAACCCACTCGTGAGGGAGCAATCTTAGACCTTGTACTCTCAAACGGGGGGCAGGAGAGGATCTCAGATCTAGAAGTGGGTTGCCATCTGGGAACAAGTGACCATCAAACAGTGTGGTTCACGTTAAACTCAGCTACAGAGTCAAGCCATACAAAAGTGAGGGTACTGGACTTTAGGAGGGCTGACTTTGGCAAGATGGGAGTGCCTCAGAAAAGCACTAGCAAACAGGCTAGAAGGAGGTGTGAGTAACAATGGGAATCATCAAAACTGCCATCACAGAGGCAACAAGCCTTTGTGTGAAGCAAATAAACAAATGAAATGAAAGAAAAAGCCACTATGGTTCTCAAAAGAGGTGGCTGTAAAAGTCAGGAAGAAAATATAGCATTCCATAAGTATCGGAAACACAGAAGGAGCAGGACAGAGAGCTGTACCAGTTAAGGCAGAAGGAAGCAGGGAGGAAGTCAGAATAGCAAAGGCCCAAACTGAGGAAAGATAGCCAACTCAGTTAAGAAGGGGATAAAACCTTTTATAGGTACATCAGCGGCTAGAAAGACAAAGGGAGAATAGTGAGGCTGAATAGAATGAACGGTGGTGGGCAGAGGGGACAGTGAAAAGCAGGGATACTGAATGAATATTTCTGCTCAGTATTCACAAAAGAGGAGGGGAAGTGCCTAATCCAATTAACAGAAGTAATTTTGATAAGGGTGTCGATCCCAGTCCTTTCACAGAAGAAAGGGTTCTGCAAGAACTCCTAAAACTGAGTGGACAAAGCAATGGGTCCTGATGGAATTCACCCCAGAATTCTAAAAGAATTAAGGGAGGAACTAGTGAAACCACTGGCTACTCTTTTAATAAATCATGGGAGGATGTGTGGTACCCGACGACTGGAGGAAGGTGGATGTGATTCCCTTCACAAAAGTGGGACCAAGACCGAGGCAGGAAACTACAGACCTGTCAGTCTGACCTCTGTGGTAGGGAAAGTGATGGAGTCACTTCTGAAGGAAGAATAGTTGAGTACCTAGAGGCCAGTGGGGCGCTGGGACCCAAGGCAACATGGGTTCACAGCAGGAAGGTCATCAGACGAATCTAATAGATTTCTTTGACTGGGTGACCAAAGAATGAACCAGGGAGGGGCTGTGGACATGGCCTACCTAGACTTTAGCAAGGCATTTGACACAGTCCCACACAAAGATTAATAGTCAGATTAACCAGCCTGGAAGTGGGTCCCAGGGTGGTAGCCTGGGTAAACATTGGCTGCACAACAGGACACAGAAGATAATTGTAAATGGAGTCTACTCTGAAGAAGAGGGTTACTAGTGGGGTACACGAGGAGTTCAGTATGGGTCCAGTCCTTTTTAATGTCTTCATCAGTGACATTGCAGAGGGACTGGAAGGAAAAGTATGCCTTTTTGCAGATGACACAAAGATCTGCAACAGGGTTGATACACAAGGAGGCGTGGAAAGGATGAAAAGGGACTTGGCAAGGTTGAAGAAATGGTCAGGAGTATGGCAGCTAGGATTCAATGCAAAGAAGTGCAAAATAATGCACCTGGGAAACAAGAACCCAGGGGAAGAATACACAATGGGTGGGGAGGTAGTAACAACAACAAAAAAGGAAAGGGACCCGGGGGTAATCATATCAGATGACCTTAAGGTTAGCAAGCAATGTGAGAAGGCAGTAAATAGGGCTGGGGGTATACTGGGATGTATAGGGAGAGGCATCAGCAGCAGAAAACAGGAAGTTGTTATCCCTCTGTACAGACAGTTGGTGAGACCCCATCTGGAGTACTGCGTCCAGTTCTGGAGACCCCATCTCCGCAAGGACATAAACAGGATAGAGGCAGTCCAGAGGAGGGCAACTAAAATGGTGCAGGGTCTGCAAGAGAAGCTGTATGAGGAGAGACTAGGAGCTTAATATGTATACCCCATGAGGATAGAAGGAGAGGGGGACATGATAGAAACTTTTAAGTACCTCAGTGGAATCAACAAAGTCCAAGAGGGTAGCATCTTTCAGAAAAAGAGGCGTGCAAGAACAAGGACACAATTTAAAAGATAGAAGAGGCGGTTCAGGGGCAATGTGAGAAGTATTATTTCACAGAGAGGTAGTGGATGCATGGAACAGCCTTCCTGAGGAGGTTGTGGGGTCTAAAACTGTGGAAGAATTCAAGAATGCATGGGACAGACATAAGGCAATCCTTGTGGGGGGTAGGAAGAAATAGGCTGTTGGTTAACTAGGATCTGCGGCCTATCCTGTAGGTAGGAAAATGGGCAGACTAGATGGGCCAAGCTGTCCTTATCTGCCATCAAAGTCTATGTTTCTATGTTTCTATGGAGATGAAGCTTGGTTTTCAGTAGACACCTCTGCTGGTGTTCCTCCCTGGCTTTCTCCCCAGGACAGGACCATGGGGCAGGGTCATTTTAATTCTAAATGACATTACAGCTCAGTCCCCATCTGAGTGCCAGAGTCACTGGTGCGGGGCCCACAATGAGGTGGAGCATCATTCTGTGGGATGGCATTTTTTAGGGTTTTTTTCTCCATTGAAGACATGATGTGTAGTGCTGTATGATGCAAAGGTGCTGATGTCAACCTTGCCTCCCAGCGATGAAGGCTTCAACTGTTGCTCCCCCCAGCCTCGTGCCAGAGGTCAGTTACACACAAGATGCTTCTCCACCTTCCCCCCCTCCCCAGAAGGAGGAGAGCACTCCATGGAATGCTCAATCTTCCTCTCCCGGTTGACTCTCTGACTCCCTGTGGGTCCATTTCCAAATCTGGGGCATTGGCGTCACAAGTGGAGAGACTAACGCTGCACTAGTGGGCCGGCTATTACATTCCGGGATGTTAAACTTTTTCTGGAAGACAAGACCCACCCACACTGGAAAGAAAAAGCTAGCCCAAACTCTTGACAAAGGTAGCTTAAATCTGCCAGATTTTCAGATGAAACATTAGGTACAGGCCATTTTCCAACTATCCCAAGCCCTAGCTCACGACACTGAGAGGCAAACCAAATTGGATCATGTGTGAATCCCACCTATGGCAGCCACAAGAATTATAAACAATTCTAAAGGAGAAGCTACCCCCCCCCCCTTGCTCAGCACCCACCCTACAGTCACTCACACGAGGCAGATCTGCACACGGTATGCCAACTTGGCAAACTGGCAACCACAACGCTCCCCCCTTTTCCCACTCTGGTACAGTCCTCTACTTGGGAAAGGCATACGTAGCCTGGCAGACCACCTGGACACTCAGATGGAATACCTCAAGACATTCACTCAGCTGCAAACACAAACACTAACACTGGCAATTCTTGCAACTAAGACACGCATTATGGGAGCTAAGGCCTGGAGCTCAAGGTAGCAACTCCAAACTCTTTAGATTCTACACTGATATCACTCACAGGGAAAGGTCAGACAGTGAATCATTTATAGACAATTACTGAACTTGCATGGGGATCCCTCAGAGTCTTTATGAAGGAGATGAAGAGAGGAGGGTTCCACCAAGCCGGTTCAACAAAAAATACACCTACATACTTTGCAGAAACTTCCATACAGCAACACCGCCAACATCAGCACAGAAACATAATGGCAGATCACAACACCAACAAACAAAGCAGTGCACATATAAATGTGGGGGCTGTGCCCCCCCCCCCCCGCACCCCTGGTAATAAAAAATAACTAACTCCACAATGCACATACAGTGGAATACAGGGCAGTTCCTCCAGCTGCACAGAGACAAAAACTCCCAACAAAGGCACAGGGCTGCTTGCACATTAGTCATTTATTTAGACACTCGCAGGCACTATGGCAGACATACATGGCTGCATATACATCCCACCACCACAGAAACACCTGTCGACATTACATCCCTCTCAATGTAGTTGCTGTTGCTATACAGCTGTCACTGTAATGGCTTCACTGATTTTTCTTCACTCACATAATGGTATACCAGTGAGGAGCTAGGCCAGGACCTCTCCTGTCAAGACTGGCAGCAGAGCTGGAGGAATTTAAAGTGGGCAAACAGGGGTACCAGATGTCATTTCACACAATACAAAATCCACCATCAATGGCATAGAATCCCACCACAAATTAAACACATGGGGCCTCATTGCTACTGATACTTGTTGGAAACAGCTAGCTACACCAGGCAATCTCACGCATATTCTGTGTCAAAGCCCACTAATTAAGCCATTCTGGGATGCAGTCCAACAGGCATGCTACCACCTCCTGGGCATCAATACCCCTTTCTTCCCTTGCATGGTGCTACTGGGCATTATGAAACCTGAGACTGTGGAACCCATGCCCCCACCAGCTCCCAGGAAATGGCTGTTTTTGGCCATCATTACAACTACAGTAAGTGAGTCTTGCTGAAACATCATAACCCTTCTGCCATCTCAGAGTGGCTACAAGAGCTAGAGATAATGGCCAGTTATGAATGAGTACATTATGTCACAATGGGGAGACACTATTATTGTGTTTATGCCCCTTATTTTTCCCCTATTTTTTCCCGACCCTGTCCCAATCACACGCACACACATGTGGAGGTATGTGCACACCATGGTACCAGGATGCCCTCCCACTGCTTGCTGCCCGCTCACCTACACTGCCTGCAGACCTCCATCCAGGGGCAGTGGAACTATTGTAGGTGACAGTCCTCCCTGGGAGAGGAAAGCTGCCTTTTGGCTGCTCAATCCTGCTCCCTCCTGCCTGCTCTCCGATGACCCAGGCTCATTCTCAATCCCAGGTCACTGGCATGACACAAGGTAAGGCATCCAGCACCTCAGCCCACAGTGCCACAGGGCCGGCTGGGAAAGACTCTGACTTTATGGAAATTTGAGGATTGTACCTCAGCTCACAATACTGTCAAATTCCCCCTGGGGTACTATATGCCTAATTATAATTGCCCCTCCACACAAACAACATAGCTCTGCCATCCCCCCAGGGTATCAGCTAAAACAATAGTTTGATTTCTGCTCAATATCCAGAACCCCCTTCTCCCCTATTCTTCTGTCCCAACCCCCCTCCCCCCCCTTGGAATAGCCTAGTGGATAGCCACCCTAGAACCTGCTTGACTGAGAGTCTTTTTCTTTAATGCAGAATGTTAAACAACAATACTTTAATTCCTCTGAACCTTCTAGCAATACGCTGTTGGTTGTTTGATATGCACAATATTGTTCTTGAAAGCTTACTGTTACACTTTAGGTTGTATTTCCATGGGGCATGCCCCAGCCAGGATGTCCTATCTCTTATTATGTTCATGTTGTAGTATATAGTATGCTTGTTGTACTTGTTTACCTATCTACTACTAATTAATAAACTTTGCATTACAAAAAAGAAAATCTGCACAATACAGGTTAGTTTAGTGTGGTTTTCACCACCACCATTGGCGCTAGCACAAAATAAATACACCTAGGCATTTGTCCCCAGAGCTCTTTAAATCACTTCCATTTCCTGTTGTGATCCAACTGGTCCTCTCACTTTGTGTCCCACCTGCATTTCAGACTCTGTTCCAGTTGTAGAGTTTGCTTGCAGCTGCTGAAAAACAGAAATCTGCACAATACAGATTTGTTTGATGTGGTTTTAAATCCCGGTTCGCTCTAGCACAGAATAAAGAAATGCGCCCAGAAGTTTATCCACAGAGCTATTTAAATCACTCCTTGTGTCCTCTTCTGATCTAATTGGTCTTCCCACTTTCTTTCCTCCCACTTTGTGACCTGCCTTCCTGTCCAGACTCCATTCAGATTATGGAGATTGCCTGCAGCTGTTAAAAAGCTGCTAAAAACTGAAAATCTGCACAATACAGGTTAGTTTGGTGTGGTTTTTAACCCCCCCCCATTGGCTGTAGCACAGAATAAAGAAATGCCTTGACATCCATGATTTAATAACTTGTGGCACAAGTTATGTTATTTACGTGGCAGCATGCACCTGTGGGGTATCTTACATGGGCAAAACAAAACGGAAGTTTAAAGAGTTTATTGGTGACGAGTGAGGGCCATTGCTTCCAATAATGCAGAATACATTCTAGTTGCCCACATAAACACCTTAGTTGATAGACAACCACCAGATCAGATTTACTGGGCTATTTCATGTCAATATGGGCCCATAGGTGGGGACAGGGGCCCCAAACTGGCCAAAAGAGAGATCTTTTGGATATTTAAAATGGGAACCACAAAATGGCCAGGGTTGAATGACCATGTGAAATTTGTTCCTTTTATGGCATAAGATTGGTCTTACTAATTTCTGAGTAAGGTTTTTAGATAGACAAAAAGACAGATAGATAGATAGACAGATAGATATGATAGAGAGACGGGGGAGAGAGAGAGAGACAAGTTATGTAGCTAATATCTTAAAACTGTGTTTTTTTGTTTGTTTTTATTACCCCCCCCCCCTTTTTGGCTTTGTGTATCTTATAATAGTCCTGCATTCTGAGTTTTTGGAAATAATTCAGACAGACAGAGAAAGATAAACAGATATAAATAATAATCCTCTCTTTGATTTACCTTAGTTTTCAGATTTGCATCATCTATATCTTTCCAACTTCATGATTATGTACAGAAGGATGCTTATACACAAAGGTCTTGGTGTGCTTTTTACCCATTCCAGGGTACATATGCCTTTCCATCAGAAACCTAAGAAGAATGGTAATTGTTGTATGCATTGAGCACTAATGGACTTGTCTTTCATATACAGTACAGTAGCACTTAATGCTGCTAGTAATGGTGTGCAATTTATGTAGTGTTACAATTTGTGTGATTATCTGCTTAGCATATGCATTAATATAATTTTTGTAATATATGTTTGACTGTTAGAACCAGAATCTACAGTTGTTTTTAAAGTATTGTTACAAATTATGTATGTATACATTTGCATTAAACTGTGATTCATGTTATAACGGTTGAGTAGCTGTCACGTTAAATGTTATTGCGTTTTGTCTATAAGGAGGAAGACAGCAGGGGTTATCCTATCCCTGGAGAAAGCTTGAATAAGCGACAAGTTAGGGCATTCGCTGCACCACTGCTACTGATACTGCTTTTTCATCCAAGAGTGTCTTTTAATAAATTGTGCAAATTTTATGTGTGGACAGCACATTGTGTAGGAGTAAATGCTGTGTAGTCTTTTCTGGCTGAACCATGTGTACATTTATTTAAGTTACTGATTGACCGACTGATTGACTGACTGATTGCTGCCTTTGAGCACAAGGGTTCTTTTGCAAAGGTTCCAAATAACAGTTACAAGTTTTACAACAAATGACAAAACAGAATTATTGTAAATGTTACAATTAAGCAAGAGACAGGGTGAGTGAGCGCATTCCAGAGGGGAAGCTTGTCTAACAAAACAAAAAACATCAAGTCGTGTAATTGTAAAGCCAACTAAACAAGAACAGGTTCCAGCAGCAGGATTCTGGGGATACAGCAGAGCATAACAATGATGATTATGACTAGTTCAATGACAAATTGCACTTATATACACGAGCACCATTTTTCTTAGTGCAGCTCTTACTCTGTCAGATCTTTGAGGTGCACCAATGTGTTCTTTGATCTTGATGTGCCACCACAGAATCACTTCTCCATGCTGGTCATGGTCACCATAAGGAATGCCCCAACCCAATCTTCATATTCCCCCAACTCAGCCTTTCAGCCCTCTCCCTCTCCTGTCATAGCCCTTACCATCCCTGACATTGGGCCTCATCCTCCTAGGTTCTACCTTAGCCTGTATTGGGCCTCCTCCCATTTCTACATCTACTCTGCCATCATTCCACCTGCTCCGGTCTCTTTATTTGCACATCATAACCACTCATTGTACCTTGCTACTTTTATTTACTCTCATGCCATGTCAGATTGTAGTCTGATCGTGCTTTACCTATATTGAGCATCAATAATAGACCAGGTGTAAATGGAGGTGGGGTGTCACCTGAGAGCTTAATTAATGCCAATGGTTGTTTAATGTAGCAGATGTACCTAAAATTCATATGCTGTCTGTTGATCACAAGAATGTTGAAGCAAAATGATAGCCTGCATCAATTTTGTACTGACACCTTAACAAATTTTGCAATTTTCAGCTCCAAGTACTTAATGCAGATTCTTGGACCATTACTTTGAGCATAAGTAAAATATACATTAAAGTGTGATCTCAATGAATAGGTGGGAGTTGGAGCTTTAAAATGCATACCCATATATTACCTCAAAAGATTAATGTTAAAAGTTATAGGCCCGGATATTCAGACTGCGCCAGGCTGTGGCGCAAGCCTGGGCACAGCGCAACTTGGCTGTGCAGGGGCATTGACAGGGTAATATTCAACGGAGCTGTGCCATGGCACAGCATCACTGAATATCGCACCCTGGCAACCCGCAGTGCGTATGGCACAGTGGCACTGCACCAGCGCGAGTGGCCAGAGTGGAGCAGGGGAATGCGCTAGCGCAAGTTCCGTTGAACTGCGATATTCAAAAGTGCACATGCAAATGGGGCCACAATGCATGTAAGGCACAAATGGGGCAATTTGCATGTCATTATGGCCCCATTTTGCATGCAGGTGTGCCGATCCCTGGCGACTTGTGCCTGGCGCCCTGCCAGGCTGCAGCCGTGGGGACTGACGCCCCCTGCACATCGTGGAAAAGTGCCCCAATGCCCGATCACAGGCATATGTAAAAGAAGTACATGTCCTATATCCCTGGTGGTCCAGTGGACCACTTGCAGCCAAATCGCGGGCATATGTAGAATAAAATAAATGTCCAATATCCCTGGTGGTCCAGTGGTACCCCCTCTCCACCCGCCCACTGAGCCCCACCTCCCCACTCCCCCCCGGTCAGCGGCAGGCAGCAGCACCCCACCCACCTGCCCACCTACTACACTATACGGTAGGGCTGTACGCCCATTGGTCCACAGTGTGAGCCAATGGGCATGCAGCCTGTACCGTACTACACAGTCCAGATATGTGACTGGGCCACCTTGAGAATAATGGCATGACACTGTACCTGTCATTTATTTCTGTGTGTTTACACTCTAAGGTCTACCAGATGTTCCTGTTGCTTAACATGGCAAAATAAGATGAAGTTTCACACACACCCCTCTTGTTCAGAGTCACACAGTATGCAACTATTTTCTCTCTAAAAATCTAAAAACATTTGCATTTCCCATTAAAATACACTGCCAGTTTTGACAGTAACAATTTTCTGACATCATAATACAAGAATTCTTCTGGATTCTTTTTTTTTTACTAGCAGTTCATAAAATACAAATAAAATGGTCAAAAGTCAAGTAAAGAAACTAATAAAAGCAAAATGAATAATTTTACTGTAGTGTATTATATATCAACTGTCCTACCCAGGACCTCCTTGTGAATGAGCTTGCTTAACAGAGCTTTTTTCCTGGTAAAATAAATACACTGAATTGAATTGCAGAGGTATCTAAAGGTCCAGACCTTCATTGTTTAAGAAGTATATCTTTACTAAGAACTTGCTTTTTAACTTCCTTTTATATGCTAATACAGTACATCATTTGTATTAGAATTGTGCAGAATAGGCAGTGGTTGAGAGGTATATATTTATTATGAAAGAGTTTGCCTTATATTTGAAATAGGCATTGGCTTTATAAAACATCTTTCACACATAGTATCATGACTCAAAGTGCTTTACTTACCTTAATTGAGCCAAGACTAGTGCAAACACAAAAGCATTTATCACACAATACTGATGCAAAGATAGGGCTTCAGTTGGCTCCCTTCTGGAGATATCTGACTTCCAAATACAAGGCAAAATCATTCGTAAGAAAGACGTACCTGTCAACCTCCTGACTCATAAATGAGGGACAAAAGACAAAATCAGGGACACATCTTAAACACTGATGATATCCCCTCAGGAAATTAATAGAGTAAGTAAGGGGCTTATTGTACAAAGCATTTTGTGAAGAAAAATGAGTCTGTAACTCTGTATGTGTGGAATTATTTTGTGCTCACAATGCCCATAGGTCAGTCATAGGAACAAAAAAATAATTTTAGGAGGAACAGAGGAAATGTTTTTGGCAAAATCTGGGATGTTGTTAAAATGTGAACACATGAAAGGTTTGCTTGAATTGAGTATGCATTCTCAGTTATTTGTACAGGGTTGGATACAGTCTGCTTTACTTGTGTTTTCCAACTCTGTTTTTGTCTCATCCATCAGGGGATTATAGGCCATCATTCTGTCAGTTCCTCTTTTGGTTAGGGAAACACCTTCCATTACCCAAGGGCCACCACACCACAGCCTTCCTTTTTTCAACTTCAACAGGCCTAATGCCCTCACACAGTAGTACAGCTAAACCAGTCTAGCCCCCTGACCAGTACAGTTTGCAGCTGCTTTGTGATGGAAAGGGACCTAGGAGATTTTTTGAGTAGTGGGGTAGTCAACACTTTGCTCCTGAAACTGGGTCTCGAATGCACCAAAATGCATCATTTCATACCTTACATTTTAAAAATTTCCTAGGGGAGCATGCCCCAGACCCCCCAACAGAGGTTTGATTTTCATAGCCAAGTGCCCCCCCCCCCTTCTGTCAGCTCCTGGATCCGCCACTGCATTGGGCCTATCCCAAGCTGATTTAAATCCCCATACTGTTTTGGATTCAATGACTTCAGCAAGTAGGCCATTCCACAGATCAACCACCCTTCCTGTGAATAAAACCTTGTGCATGTTGCTTCTGAATCTACCTCACCTCAGTTTCATGCCATGGCCTTTTGTTCTTCTGGAGTTGTTAATGAGAATGAGCTCCTGGGTGGGGACTCTGTTTATACCCTCTAGGTACTTGAATGCCTTAGTCATTTCCCCCATCTCTGCACTACTCCAGGGAGTACATGTTAAACTCCCTTAATTTGTGTTCATGAAACAACTCATGGAGACCGTGAATCATTTTAGTTGCCCTCCTCTGAACAGTCTCCAGTCTGTCTGTCCTTCCTGAAGTAAGGCCTCCAGAACTGGATGCAGTACTCAAGGTGGAGTCTCACCTGGAGCCTGTACAGTTTTCTGTGTATTGTTTAATTATTTAAGGACTTCTTGTAAATGTTTTTAGTTAAGTGTTGTTATAGGGTCCACTGTAAATTACATATTTGAGTTGTCATGTAATGTTATAATGTGTGTGTTTTATATGATGCAATTACAGGACTTTGTTGTAAATGGAACTTTCATCCCAACAATGTTTTCCTGTGTAAAAATAAATTTTTATCAAATCAAAGGACCGCCTCCCTTCTTTTATGTGAGATGCACTCCTACCTATGCATCCCACCATTTTGTTGGCCCTTATTGCTGCTTTTTTGCATCGGTTGCCCACTTTTAAATCATCTGAAATAATAACTCCCAGATCTTGCTCCTACCAGGTGATTGCTAGTCTCCCCTCCTCCAGGTGGTAGTCAGTACCAGGGTTGTTCTTATTTAGGTGCATAACCTTGTATTTTTTTGTGTTTAATTTTAGCTGCCACATACTTGATCATTTTTCAAGCTTGAGAAGTTCACTTCTCATTTGCACCACCCCTGTGCCATCTCCACTCTGTTGCAGAGCTTCATGTCATGAATAGAAGTGATGATGAGGATAATGAGCAGTCAGATGAAACTGGGTTTGAGGCAATTTGTTGTGTAATTAAAAACAATGTGCTTCGAAGACACCAAGCCATTTCAATGAAGGCATTGAATGAAATCTTAGGTGTTCGAGTAGGAGGTCGACAATATTGTTATTACATTTTCAGCTGGTTTCTAAGTTTATATAGGGATTCACTTTTATTTTCAATATGCCCAAGTCTACTGTGCCAACATTAGTGGTAAATATTGGCAAGGGAAAGCTAATGCTATGGAACCTCAGGCAGGAAGCACTCAAGGAGGATCACACGATCACAGGAAATAGCTCAGCAAGTGAATATGTCCTATGCAACATTTTAACAATCATTTAAGTTCACCAAAGAAGACAGTTATCACATACCTTCCACCCATCCAAAAACCCATCACAGATTATGCCACTATAATTGAATACCTCACATGATCACAGGAAATAGCTCAGCAAGTGAATATGTTCTATGTTCACCTGACGCTTGATGTTGGAGCAGTAGCAAAGGCATATCATATTGTATGGAATTTCACTGATCAGTTCCACAATGTCATAATTTATTTGGGAGATTTCCACCTATTCCTGGAAAACTTTGGCATTATAGGACAGTTAGTTGGTGGCAGCAGCTTTGAGGGACATAATATTTCAGGCTAGTCTTTGTGCCTCTGGCAGCCAGAGGGGTGTTTTGCATGGCAAGCATTACAGTCAGGCATGGACTGTACATGAGCATTTTGCAGATGCTTTAGAGCGATTGCTTCAGGTCATGGGCCAGATATCCAAAACTTAGCTCCGGAGCAAAATTAGCACTGCATGGTGTTCAAAATTAGCCCGGACCCATTTGCATGCTATATTTAGAGGAATAGTCCAGGGGCTAAATCAGTTGAATATAGCATTCAAATGAAGCCATGCAAACAGGGCTGAGAATGCAGTGCAAAAATAGCCTGGCAAATAGAACAGCTCTCAATATAGGAACCAGGAAGGCCAAACTGCAACAGCAGCACAGGGCACACAGAGGTGGAGTAAGGCAGAGTTGCATATATGTATATTATATATACTATAAATAAATGATCTGTGTTCATGGTAGTCCAGTGCCCCCTTCCCCACACCCTGAGGTCCCTGATTATAAATCTGTAAAAATATCACCGTTCATTAGTGCTTCATTGTTTTTCCCCCCTCCCCAAATCCTGAATTCCCTATTGCCAAAAAAGATCATGCCCCTGTCATTGGTGGCCAAGTGGCCCCCAACCCTAGCAGGTTATTCCCACCACACCACTCCCCCCAATGCTGAAACAGAGCCAGCACTGACACAGCCTTCCTCACATATCTGTGGCAGGCACTGACTGAACTGTCTCTGAGTGCTGTACTGACTGTTCAGTACAGCACTCAGTGACAATTCAATTAGCACTGGCCATGTTGGTGTGAGGAGGGCTGTGCCGGTGACAACTCTGTTTTGGCATGGGGGGAGTGGGGTGGTGTGGCACTTGGCCACCGATGACAGGGGCATGCTCTTCTATTTTGGCAATGAGAAATTTTGGGTTGGGGAAGGGGGACACACTGAACCACTAATGAAGAGGGATAGTTTTACAAATTTACGATCTGGGACCTCTGGGTGCGAGGAGGGGGGGACACTGAACCACTGTTGAGAGGAGGATATGTACGATGTTTTGCAGTTGGGGACATTGGGCATCGGGGAAGGGGGCCACTAGACCACCAGGTTGCATTCCTCGGGAGCTCCGTGCAGCATGCAATGATGCTGTGTCCACGGCCCCTCCCCCTTCCTTTGCCTGGAGTTGCTGCATGCTTTTCAGCTGCAGTATTAGCACTATGCTACAGGTCCTGCTAATGACTGTAGCACAGCACTATTGTTTTGAATATCCCCGTGTGCCAGTATTCATGCCCCTGCCCCTCAGTCGGTCCCCTACATACATTATTTTTTAGCTCCAGAGCTATCATCTTGCACCAGTGCTAGTTTCATTTTTGAATATTGCAGCCAGACACGAATGTGGTGCAATTTTGGTGTAAATGGTTTGGGCCTGGTGCAAGGCTTTGAATATCTTGCCCCAGATTTCTACAGTACTCAACAGAATTGAATGCTACCCCTGCAGTAATGCTTGACCTGATCAGATCATCTCCTCAACCCATAGGCTTCCATAAACTACTTCAGAAAGATGAGATTGTCACTTTCCAGACTAAGTATGAGGCCTTCAGGCAGAGTATTCATCATGGTGAGCTGGGGAAAACCCCACAGCTCTGGATGACATATCTGGATACAGTGGATCAGCAGCATTTGCTCCACACAGCAATAAAAGAAAACAGCTTTAATCTTAGACTACTGTGTTGAAAATATTCCCTGCCCCTGTTCTTTGCTGTCAACAAGCAAAATCATGCTCAATATGGGGCTTACTATGTGCACACACTTGAAACTCTTAAAGCTTCTCATCCAAGGTCCAGGACATTAATTGAAAAGCAAGGGCTATTAGTTCAAAGAACCATCACAGAGATTCTAGGAAATCAGTTGACCAAGCCAGTGAGCAGACATACAATTGAAGTGCCAAAATCCCCAGTGGAATCAAACACTTTGCTGCAAATCAAATGGCCTATAATAAGTGGGTGTTAAATTGGCCACATCTAGCAAAATTCAGAGAGGCACTTTTGGAGATGACTGGCATTCACAGTTCAGCCAGTAATCCGCAAAAAGCATTTAGGCCATCTGAAATCAAGTCAGAACAACACATCAAAGCCATATTTACTCTTGTCGATCAAGAGTTTATCAACCCATTCAGTGCTACTTTAGATGCTGAAAGATTGTACAATTTGTCCTTGGGAGCACCTGTTGCACTTGATATTGAAGAGAACTTCACCAGTATCATTGAACGAGGTACAGAAATGTATGAACAGTTTGTCAAAGAAAGACTGTAAAGTGGTAAAAAATAAATATTTTGATCCAATTTCAAAAGCCCCAGTGAAAACCTTCAATGAGGCAAAGAAAAAAGTGTAAGTAGTTACCAAAGGAAAAGTTACAGAACTTAAATTTGAAAGAGATATATTGGGAGAACTTTTGGCCCTTTTAAACAAGCACAATTTCGCTGTAGATATAGTTCAAGTTCAAGTTTATTGCAAGAATAACTACGTTGAGCAAGCTCATTCACAAGGAGGTCCTGAAGGCATGTAACAGGAGCATGTACAAGCAAATACAAGTAAGGCAACTAGTATACATGAAACATAATACAATAACATCATACATACATGGTAGTATGAGGACCTAACATTGTAGTATAAAGGATGTTTGGTATACAATGCTCAATGCACACAAGGGCCTGGATATTCAAACTGCACTCAAAACTGGCGCAACAGCAGGAGCAAGCACAAACCAGTTGCGCAAATGCGCAACAGGTGCGATATTCAAACATGGAGCAGAGCACATTGCGCAAGCAACCAACGTCTGAATATCGCACATACTCGCCATCACGCAACCTAGGAAGGAGAAGCTGAGCCAAAATGTTGCGCTATGGCGCCAACCAAGAAACTCAGCTGAGCAGTCAAAGCTGCCATAAGGCAAGCACAGCCCCCAGGGCAATGGAACTGCACATCCAGGGAGGCAGGCTGGGGCCCACCACCAGCCATGCCACACATGGGCACAGGAACACACTGCAGAACCCACACCACACCAGCACACCCCAAGCACAGCAGCACTGGGGTGGGACGGATGATCCACGTGCCCATGGGGACAAGCCAACAAAAGCATAGCAGAGCCCTGACACCTAGCACAACCACTGGCAGGCGGAGAGGCCACACGGGGTTGACAACCATAGTGCACATCAGCCCCCGTATGCACAGCACACCCTGCATGTGACCCCAAGACACCACCATGTGCAGTGCCTGGCATGCAGGAAACCATGCAGTCCCCAGTACTCATCAGCCCCATACAACACAGAAGCCTACAAGCCAGACACCCTGTGCCCCAGCACTGGGTGGCAGCAGATAGCAAGACCAACTGAAAGTCACTGCCATGCTGGAGATACCTCCCATGCACACACACACACACACATACCCAGGACCATACCAGCCCAGATGGCATGTACACACCTGCAACTGAGCACCCATAGCCAGCTACCAAATCAGAGACCAACACAGTATTCATATATCAAAATAGAAATGTATATTAAACATATTTCAACAAGAACAATAAAACTATTTACAAGGGGGAGGGTACAAGGAAGGGGTGTTCAAGAGGAGGGATTAAAAACTTTTGGAGAGGAAGGCAGGTGGTAGGGATGGGAGGGTGGAAGGTAATGTGGGCTATGGCCTTGACCTGGTCCTCCCCGCACAGGCGCCCATTCCATCCCGGCCCTGATGACGTCCATGCCTCCGGATGGCTTGCAGGATCCAGAGTTTTGCAATGCTGACCTCTGTGGTGACGGACATCCTGTTGCATCCTCCGTAGAACCTCGAGGCCTAGGAAAATGGGGAACACAGTCAATGGCTGTGACAACCACAACCCTGAACACCACCCAACCTGCAAGCCATATAGCCCAATGTCCCGCACCTGTGATGGCATGCACCCCACCCACAGTGAACATGCACATGGCCATCACAAACAGAAGCGGCACCAGCTATGCACCACCGCCCACACACACTGCCCACGTCAATCACCAGTACAAACTAGGCTGGCAAGTGATGTGGCAGCGATGCGATACCAGTACACAACTATATGCCAATGCATGCCTGGACCACCAGTGGCGCATACACAGGCGTGCTGTGATACTGCACTGTGATGCATGTCACCTGTGTCATGCCTACATACGGATACATAGACGGTGTCGGTAGATAAGGGCCTATGGGCCACGCAGTCTGGCCATTTGACCTTGTAAGTTCACTCTGTTGTCCTATAAGTCTGTTGCACCTACCCTGACCTCCAGAATTCCTGTATGGCTATCCCATGCATTCTTAAATCCTGTGACCAAGTCAGCCCCACCACTTCTCTGGCAGGGTGTTCCCTTGTCCACCACCCATTCTGTGAAGAAATTCTTTCTCATGTTTCCTCTGAATCGTCCCCCCTCCAACTTCATCCCATGCCCTCTAGTCCTGGAACATCTTCTACACTTAAAAATAGTGTTTTCCTGCACTCTGTTCCCCACTGTAAGATACTTGTATGTCCCCATCATATCCCCCTCTCCCTCCCTCCTCCAGGGAGTACATGTTCAGTTCCTTCACCCTGTCTTCATAGGACTTGTGATGCAATCCATGCACCATCCGTGTTGCCCTCCTCTGAGCCCTCTCTACCCAGACCATGTCCATACGTAGGTATGGTCTCCAGAACATGACACTGTACTCCATGTGAGGCCTCACTAGTGTCTTGTATGGTGGATTATGACCTCCCTTTGGTTGTGTTGTGCATGGCTGGTGGTCTTGCCCCCCCCAGCATGCAATAGCATCCATGAAGTAATGATACTCACACTCCTCCAGCAGCTGGGTCTGCCGCTGCTGCTGATGCTGCTGCTGCTGCTGCTGCGGTTGGGGCACAACACCCCCTGGCACCAGGGCCCTGGCATGGCCCACCTCACCCTCGCCCGGCGTCCTCAAATTCCGGCCTGTGGGAGGCATATGTTGAGACAAACATCAGTGTGACTCAAAAGCAGAGTGCCCCTGCCCCAGTGAGAGTGCCTGCCCACACAGCCATAACCATCCATCGCACAGCTGCACACACTGACACAGCCAACCGGTGGTCCGAGCTGCACCTATGCACAGCCACCCAAGCACACACACACCCTACAGAGAATATAGGTGCATAGATGGTACACTCACCTGGCCTAGGCACCATGCCCCGCCTGGCATGCGAACGCAGCTGCGTCAAGAGTTCCGGCTCCCTCCGGCGGAGGTCACTGTACCGGTGCCGGCACTGCTCAGCAGACCGGCCCCAGCCAGTGACCTCCACCAGGTCAGTGGCCACTTGCTGCCACACGTGGGTCCTAGGCATGGTGAGGGGGGTCTCACCATACAGTGCCTTACAGTGGGGCTCCACCAGGGCCACCAGGTTGGCCACTTCAAGCTGGCTCAGGACACGCCCCTCCTCCCTAGCCATAGCACCAACTTTACAGCAGGCAATATGGTGCCCTGCGCCGTGAACCCATGTGGGTTGTTGTGCAATAGACCACCACAGGCTCAATCGCGCTGTTCGAACAAGCGCCGTCACTACATGGCGCTGTCACCAGACAGCGCCAATAGGGAATACACATGGCATCACGAACAGCACCAGAGGGCAGAGGGCATACACAGGTCACGGCAATGGCGCGAGGCTCGCACAGTGCCATCGGATGTATAGGCATCCTGCGCGACTGTAAAGCTGAGCACCAGTGCCACAGTGGACTATCGCGGTGATGCACGGCGCCATATAGTGCCCAGTGCTGTAGCGCCACTGGCACAATGGTGGCCATGGTCTGAATATTTCTCGCGCTCAGCAGGTCTGCAGCACGATAGATGCATCGCGTAAGCTGTCTGGGCATGCACCAATGCGGTATGTACGCGGCCACAAACCTGCGCCATTGGCTCAGCCCGGACCTTCCGTGTTGTGCAGAGCAATCGCGATATTCAAGCCGACATATGCAAATCATTCGATCAGCCATTCAAAGGTGCAGTGGCGCGATTAGCATGTCATTAAAGTTGCGCCACACCTCATTTGCATGTGTTGCGCTATAAAAATGCGACAGTGGGTTGTGCCGGCCAGATTTGGTTACTGCAGGTGAGAGGTGAGTTACATGCTGTGTGATGCTCAGGACAATGGTCATGGGCAGGGGTGCCGGAGGATGATAAAGGCTGAGGGGGCTGAGCATGAAAGGGCACTAGAAAGGTCAAGCGCACCCTTTCTATCAGTATCTGCCATCTGCGGAGAGGAAGCAGGGGGCGGCAGCTATGCTCATGGGAAATGCTGTCGACTGCACGAGACAGGTGTCCACTTCCACCCATACAGATCACCATGACTGACCAGAGCCAAGCTGAGGGTGTGGACGGCGGGCGTGGGAGGGAGGCCGAACTTCACCGCGGCAGAGGCGGAGGCCCTCCTCCAGGCCTACCTGGAGGATGAGCCACTATTGAGTGGACGGAGGGCACCCCTCAGGAGCGTGCAGCTGCATGGGAGGGGTAGCTCAGGCTGTCAGCCTGCGGAAGCCACAGGCGCTCCGTGCAGGAATGCAGAAGAAGATGGGGACTGACGCGGGAGGCTGAAGGAGAAGGTGGCAGCCTTCAGGGTGGCACGATGCTGGCACTGGCGAGGGCCCACCAGTGGTGTGCAGCTGACCCCTACAGAGGAGACACTGGTCACGGCCATGCAGCTGAGTGCCGTCTGGGTGTACCAGCGGAGGATTCCAGACAGGTGGAAGCCCATCACTGCGGTATGACATGGTGGTGTTGTGGGGGGCTGTTGTTCACATGCACTCACGTATTACTCTCTTTCTGTTACAGATCCTGTTCAGTCTGCAGGAGACGGTGGTGGTGTTGGGTCCAGACAGTGAGGCAGACCTGCTGGGCGTGGAGGAGGGACCATCACCTCCACCACCAGCCTGCAGGCACTGCAGCAGCATGAGGCTGGGCCAACAACCGGTGTCAGTGATTCGGGTGCAGGGGTGCACAGCCTGTGTCTAGCTGATCTGGCATGCAGGTATGCCAGCATGCTGTGCCTATAGCAGTGTACACCTGCACCATTAATGATAGCAGGCCTGCAATGGGCAGTGATAAGTGTGTGTCCATGATGACTGGACACATGGCAGGCCAGCACGTGCCCCTGGTTTACACCTGTGTACCAGCATGCTGGCACAGTCCCAGGCTGTGCCTGTCAGCACCGGTGGGGTAGCACCAGTGGCTGTGCAGGTGTCTGGCACTGTTGTCAGCACGGAGGTGGAACAGGTGGACCTGGGGGCTCAGCAGTTGGAGGGGCAGCAGCAGCAGTCGCACACCAGGTCCGGGGGTACAGTGTGAAGCAGTGGCACATGTTCACCGCCCTTTGATCCACCCATACCTGGTCCTGGTGAACAGCGCCAGGACCGTCCACACCCTGGGGGTCACGATGCCATTGGGGCACAGTACCCATTGGACATGCACACCCGCCTGCTGCAGGAGTCGGTACAGCTGCAGGGGCAGGTTGCAAGGTCCGTGGAGGCACTGTCTGTGTCAGTGAAGTGGCATAGCAGGGTGTGCTGGGACGTGAGCTAGTCCTGTGGACCCGGATGTGACCGCTGCCATTGACAGGCTGACCAGGCAGTGGTCTCTGTTCGCGGACGCATTGGCCACACTGTCAGGTGCCCCTGTACCACACACCCCACACAGTGTGCTCTCCACTCCCCGTTCCCTGTGTCGTGCGACACCAG